>JAZHYW010062887.1:0-37959 GCA_037355805.1 Ixodes ricinus
CGTTTACAACTCCCTGTAACGCCGAACTAGAGCGCAGCTCTTGGAGGAGGAGGAGGAAGGGTACTGAGGGGAGGGTAAACTCCTCCTCCCTCCTCCTCAACTCCTCATCCTACCAAATACCCCTCCGCCCATCCTCATCCTCCCTCCCTCCCCTTCGTCCTCCCTCTCCTCCTCCCCCTCCCCTCCCTCTCCTCCTCCTCCTCCTCCTCCTTCCTCCCTCTCTTCCCTCCTTCACCTCCTCCTTCCTCCTCACCCTTCCCTCTCCCTCACTCCCCCTCCTCCTCTCCTCCCTCCTCCCTCCTCCTCCTCCCTCCTCCCCCTCCTCCGCCTCCTCCTTACTTCTTCCCCCTCCCTCCTCCTTCCTTCTCCTCCTCACTCCCTCCTCCTCCTCCCTCCTCCTTTCCGCGCGGTGCATTATGGGATATTTCCATGATGCACCGCGCGGTTACGCCGACGCCGACGGCGACGGCGACGCCGCCGCCGCCGGAAACAGGCGCCTAAGAGCTGCGCTCTAAAAATAATCTTGATTGCTGGCGCCCGGAAAGCCACTTCGCGGCTGCGCGAGTCGCTCGTCCGCATGCCGGCCTGTGACGTACGCGGTTGAGGAAAAGTAGAGATTTTTCATTGTTGCCAGTAGAAAGTCGCCTCCTGGATCCCTCACGGCCGGCGTAACCCTAAAAATTCAACAACGTAATGAATAAATTTTATTTTTATAAAATATTTTGGTTATCCGTTGAGAAAGGGTTATTGATGTGGTCTCGAATTTCCAGCCAAATTGAAGACTACCCCGAAATCGCATTAATCGGCGTAGTTCCCGCACTAGAGTCTGAGACGCAGCTAGCCGACGCTACGATTCGATAGAATCAATCAAGCAGCGCCAAAATTCCATCACCACGGTGATCATTTTCTTTGTGAGTTTGCACTTACCGGATAAACCAATCACGCATAAAAATATCCAGCAGGATTCTGGCGCATTACTGTCACGTGGAGATTGATTTATGGCGAATTCCACTGGTCGTTTTGGAGCGCGACGGGGCAGTAGACCAGATCCGAGATAGAGCATGCGATCCGAACGGAGTCGCGCTGCCTCTGGATTTCCTAGTGGAACATGACCACTCCTCCGGGGATCGGCGGACGCCTTCTCTTCATTCACCTTTCGGGAATCCTTCCCGCAGTCTCGTATCTCGAAGCACGTGTTTTTTACAATCGCGGCGCTAACAACGTCGTGTTCAACGCACGGGGCGAAGTTAATCGCGGTGTGAAAGATGCCTGTCAATAAGCGACATGCATCAGCGTAGCCCACCTGCCTCTTCGTCGAAATACTCGTCGTGAACGGTGTCCAAGTAGGTCTCGATTTTCGGCCTCTCCTCTGGAGGTCCCAAAGGCAGTCCAATTCATGCGGGATATAAAAGCAATCCTCGTCGTCACTCTACTCGAGCCGCAGCTGCTGGAGGAGCTGCTCAAGCAACTTGACGACGAACTCTCATCAAGCAGCAGCAGTAAAGGGGTGGCACTTTGTGAGGCGGCCATTACGAATTCTTTCGAGGCGAGATGCCCGGCGAGAGGAAGTCACGTGTGTGCGCCGAGGGCTGGCAAGGCTGGCTTCCGGTCGAATTCGTCGAAATCGGCGGAGCGACATTGGAGTGAAACAGAAGGTCTCTTCGATTCGCTTGAACTGGCTGAACTAGTTCAGCAGCGCAAGAACTCGCGTATTCGATTCATCCCATTTCTAAACGAGTTCAGACCCAGTTCCTCAAAACCTTTCACCGGCTCCAGAGTCAGTTCAGCGTCTGTGCAGAAGCAGACGACGAGAGCAAACAACGGGAGCAGACGATACTCTTTGTCCGTCTCTGCTTACGGTGCCACTTCTCGGAGTTCTCGCTCAAATGTCTGCGATTTTTAACAATGACGCCGTGACGGAGGTTACACTCCCTCTCATGAATGAAAATGATGTACCCTGGTGGACATGGAAGCGAGGTCCTAACGGAAGGTAAGAATTAGCTCAAATATCATATTCGCAAAGCGTATTACAGGTTTGGCGCGCAGCCTTCGGTTGCTCTTGGTTGCAAACTGACAATGCGATGCATTGCAGAGGTCTGCGATTTAGTACATTGCAACTAGCATGACCCCGCAAGTAAGCACAATACTGCATGCACTAACGGGCCTAGAAAAACACGCCGAGAATCATCATCGCATGGCTTGGTAGCTCCACGCGGATCTTTCGTAAAACTCAAAATAAACGCTTTAACTTGACGTCGAAGTGACGTTCGATAACTGTTTTGGCCAAGGCGACGCTCTAGTCAGGCCTTCGTCTTCGAAGTGACCCCTACCACGCACTGCCGCCAGTAAGACTCGACGCGAAATCGTCCTGGTGCCGCGAACCTATAATCGAAATGCGATTAAATGTTGAATTAATCTACTATTTCCAAATGAAAGTATATTCTATCGTGGCGTACGCAGTCAAAGGGACACGAACGCTTATGAACGATATAAAAGGAACGGTAATCGTTAAAAATGCAGACAGACACGCATTTTGTACTAAAAACGTTTATAGTACACTCGAATAAAGGAACATTCACAGAAAAGATTTTGTTTGTATACTTCAAAACCAAGGAAACGCGAATGGTCTCATGAAACCGCGAAGAAATAATTGTAGCATACGACGTGGCGTGAATAAACAAGTGTCAGCAGCTGCAGACGACACCTTGCGATTCCGCTACGGAAGCCGATCACAGCGTCCAGCCCTAAAGCAGTGGCTGCGCTGGTTCTGCGCCGCCACTGCACGATTCCTGCTCTCCTCTGAACTGGGACAGAACTAGTTCAGAACTCTCTGGCCGAATCGAACACACCTAGAGTATAACATCAAATTTTGATTCAACCACGAAGCCCTGATGGAAAACGAGTTACCAGGCTAAAACCAGAAAAAGTATACTGCTATAAAAACGTAAGGAGAGCTTCCCAACTTTCTCGCAGTTCGCAGAAGTTCCCAAAGATCCTATCAACGAAGCTTTCTACATTTTTGTTGCGCTTTGCTGTAACAGTTTCTTTTATTTTTTTTTTTTTGCAGAAATATGAATTTCTAAGTATGTTTCGGGCTGGCCTGTCTCATGGGTCAAGCCCCGGCTTTTAAACTTTACTCACCGCGCGACTGTGCACCGGCTCAATTTAAAGCGCGGTCACGTTCGGCGCGCGAATTCTCCAAATCAGTCCAATTAAAACGGAAACCCCAGACTAAAAAAAAATAAAAAATAGAGAGTGTTTTTTGGTTTTGCCCTTGGACTTCATCACAACCTCATACCGGCGGCGTGCGGTTTCAAAGACCCACCAGCAAATCCACTAGTGAACGCCAAGCCGCACCGCTCTGTCTGTAAAACAATTAGTGAGAAAGTTCCCTCGTGGGTTGTCTGGCAAATTTGATTCACTCGAAGTCCTCCCCTTTTTGTACTCCGGTGATAATGGTCGCATTTTGTGTAGATTCAACTTCCTCCTATCTCAACTCGGCGATCGCTCTCAGTGTCTATTTCATGTCTGGCGCGTACTTGTGTGCGGAAAATTCAGAATGGTTCTGTGGCCGTAATTAGAGTTGCTATAGAAGTGACGCTATAGCCCCAATCTGTTCAACGATCTCTCATTGTTCGCAAAATTCGCGACGCTGCTTAGAATGACAATAGCTCAGTGGGGGCCCTACTACCCGTGAGGTTCCGTAATTATATTATTCTTAATATGTTAACGAGATTTCACAATGGAATTACTGTATAGCTTGTTTTTGTTTGCTACCACTTCACTGCACTACAACAATACTCAACATGTACATCCTCAGAGTTTGCTTGTTTGCGCGCTATAATAGAAACCTTCGTTTTTGTTTTGTTTCAATACTTTTGTGCTAAAGCACCTTTTGGGTAGCGCCGTTTGTAATATTGAAGTACTGCATCCATCTTGACGTTTTTTTCAGCTCCGTACATTTCATCTGATTGTGAGGTCTTCAGTTTTGGGTGTCTCCACGTCAGATCATACAATGACTGTCCAGGTCATATTTGCTATTTTTTAATAAATATATGACAAAGACATGTTTTGGGAGGAAGATTCAGCTATAGGCGAACACTGCAGCTGAACTTTTTCAGAGATATAAAATGGAGAAGCTCAAGGCGTGGGCAATGCTGAGATTTCAATTTGGTACTTTGCACAGCCGTCAATGTAACACCAAGCAAACACGTAGTTAAAGATTTTCTCCCTTATTTCATATACAGTTTACAACATACACACCAAATATTAAACATTTCGATTATACACATATGCAAAAAAAAAAACGAAACACGGAAAAAAACACGTTTTGAAGCATTTTCACAAATTATCTACCAACAAACAACTTTACGCAAAACGTCGCAAAATACATCAAAAGGCATCTTGAAATGCAGCCTACGAGTATGTAAAACATATTTGCTTAGCCATCATTGTAGCTTTGCTGTCCATTCAGAAACTTAGTCTCTAAAAGTAGCAAAATTGCACGTCAATATTTAGAAACACTCCACTTTGTACTCCTTTTAAACTCTCGTTAACTCCTTGCAGTAACTTGAACTAACTTGTGATGGCAAAACATTGAGTAGCACATAACCTCCAATTGAGAAAAGCGACAACAAACCTTCACTCAAATGGAATTAGCGTGTCTTCGTCATAGGGGCCTTGCCGCAAAACTCGGCTACAAAGAGGTAATTTCTAGAACCGACAAGGTGAGTACAACGGTCCTACTCTATTTTAGAGCGTAGAAAGTCGTCATAACTTAAAACCATAGGAGTGGGATGAATAAAAAGCGGACAGCACAACACAAAATCTCAAGAACTGCCGAGTTTATTCAATTACACCAAAACAAGAAAAGATGAAGAAAACACAACATGACGTCACGAAGATTTGACCAGACGTAGCTTGACAGGCTAAATTCCTGTAACACTACACGCGCTTACGACAACAAGCATCCGCCGCCAAACACACGCAAGGATATTCTTTGTCAAAACTACGAGAACCGACAGACTTCGTAATCTCAGGGTAGAAACAATTTTGAGCAGCAGTAGAGGCTTTATTTTCGACGTTTCGAGCAGTGCCTGCTATTTTTCAAGTGTAGTAAAAGGCAAGTTGCAGAATGTTTCGGTCCGAGATCGAGAGAGAGAAGGAAAGCAATAAGGAAGCTGTGACTATTTTGACGTTCACCGTCAACATATCTCAAAAATTATTTCGACGTCTTTGACGTAACTTTTGTAACGCTTCAAAATAGTGGCTTTATTTTTTCGTCGTCCTCCGGTCCTCCTTCAATGCAGCCGTCGCAGTGGTAGTCGTTTTGTGGTTTCGTTCTGTTTAGTTTCTGATGGTGTTGTCGGTGTTGTGTTGGCGCTTTCACGGATTTATGTGTTGCGTGCCTAAGAAGTTTCGGTCCTAGTTGGCAGTGGGAATGACTTATTCAGCATCTGTGTGGGATTGGCTCGACGAAGTTGATCCTTTCGGACGCGGCAGGCCCGGTGTCGATGTTTTGAGCGTTCTGAGCTCGCATGTCATCTAGACACGCGTCTCGCTTAAATTTAGGATCTGCAACAAAGGCGAGCTGGATGTCCTCTCTCTTGCCTGCACATAACAATTGTAAGTGCGTACACTACGTTACACTGATAAATTTTGCACGTTTCTTCTGGCTTCATATCGACCGAGCACGTCTTTGAATGGTTGCAGTCTCGCTTTGCATCTTGCTCCCGTCCTGTTTTTTACCGGGTTCCGTGAGTTCGTTGTTTAGTTTAGATTTTCGTTTTGGTTCGCATATAATGAGCAGGTGAACTACAAAACGATCTGAATGTTCAATAAAAGGTTGTGAATGCAAACACTGCCTCCTTGGTGTTTCTTGACCGGGGCGAACGAACAAAGGTTCTGGCGCGGTTGTACGAGATACGCGCATTTTTCAATCAACTGCAAATTTTATGACACGGCATTCAGCTCCTTTGTCTATATAGATCACGTGAAATAAATCGTGAAAAGCAACGGTGCCGCATTCTGTAATGTTTGCCAGAACAAAGCAAACGTTACGTGCAACCAAATAGCTAAAATACGTTGGGATTTTTTTTTGCATTACACATTATTTTAAAGGTAATAGAAAGAGCAGTCGACAGCATGACATGTGTTTTCGAAAAATGTGTGTCGAACCACAACGCTGCCTGCAAGCAAGATGATATTTTTTTGACCGCATCCTTCGATCGCTCCCCAGTCCGGACACCGAAGCTCCAAAGTTACAGTTTGGGATGTCAAAATAATGACAAATATTTGGACATAGGACATCAAATTTTTTATTTTTTTATTATTTTCACATTTTTAAAAAGATGGCGCCACAGATGTCAAAATGATTTGAAAACTTATTTTGAAAGTGGATGTCGGAATAGTAACTACATAATAATATACAGACACAACGTCGACCCCAAAAACAAACTCACACAAAAGGGGCGACGTCTGCAACAACACAAAAAAAACTAAAAAAATATATATGAAAAATTTTGTTTTTTGCAATAACAAAAAAGCAAGAAATGAAGTAAAAGGCGGCGTCTCCTTTATCCCTACGCCAGCCCTAAAAATATAATAACAAGTATATAATCAAAACTACTCGCGTCACCAGGAAAAAAAAAGAAAAAAAACATTAGTGAAGTGAGTAGCGAGCGCCGGAGACGTAGAGACGAGGCAGGAATTTAGGGCCGTAAACCACTTTCTCAGTGTAACTGGACACGCCACGTGGAGCGGCGTAGAGACAAATCGCGCCATGGTGGAAGAGTGAAGTACTTGTAAGTTCGGCCTGTCAAGGAGCGTTGAGTCAAGGTCATATGAACAATAAACATAACAAATAGAAGAAAAAAAGAAATGAGAATGGGAAACAAATTTTTTCTTCTAGTTGTTAGGTTTATTTAGGTTAGGCTAGGTTAGGTTAGGTTAGATTTTAAAAAAATTAGTTTTCCATTCCCATTTTTTTTTCTGTTTTTCTGGGGACTTAGATCACGCGATCGGGGTTTGCCTGAACCAACAAAATAAGCCTACAAGAGCCTATGGAGGTTTCCTCTTGAGATGCTGAGGCCAAGTGGAGCCAACGAGCCCATTTCTATATGTAATATGACTCTATTTTTACGTGTGATATCATTTCTTAAGTTACTTTCTACGATGGTGATTTTTAGATACGTTTTGATATTGTGGTATGCGTCAGGTTTAAAGTGTTTACCAACTGGTGTATTTTCCTTATTCGCAATGTCCGACTTGTGGCCATAGAATCGCTCCTTCGTGGAATTTTTTGTTTCCACCACATATCCCATATTACTGAGCATGCAAATAATAACATATATAACGTCAGGAGTCTTGTAGTCAATACTTTGTTAAATATTAATGAAGAGAGCTGTTACACAGCTCGAAATACGATCAGCGGTTAGAACGAAAGGGCAGAAATGGCGTGGGGTACGTAATTATGCAAAACCAACTAGCCCAACAGCTCATTTTAATACTCTGACAAGGACCGCAGCCACCGGATAAATCGGGACTTTTTGTATAAGTTGGACATAGCATTCTCCCAAGGCTTCGATGCTTGCGGAATATGGCAAAGGGCGATTCGGGAAATATATTTTTTAGTTTGTCGTCGGCGTGCATCATATTTAAATGACTCTTCAGTATAAAATTTAGGCTGGATATGTTCGAGTAGTAGTTTATAACGAATGGTAATCCTGCTCCGTTAGGCCAGGAGCTGTTGCGAAGACTAAAGAAGTGTGCAACGTTCTAGAGCGGACGCCTATCTTGAGGCGTCATTAAGAATAGGTTTGGGGTATTTTCTTTTGAGTAGAGTGTTTTTGAGTGAAGTTACATTTTCTCTGAAGTTTAAGACTTCTGAGCAAATCCTACGTAACCGAAGAAATTGACTGTAAGGCTTTTTTTTTACTTTTTGGTTGCTAGCTATTGTAGCGATAATCTGGCGCTTGTCTGTAGGCTCCTTGTACAGCTGTTATTATATGTTTTCCAACTTGTTTTTAAAGTTAGCATCAAGAAACTTCATGGTGTTCACGAACTAACTGCAGTAAATTTAATCGTGCGTTGACAGGCATTAAGGTAATCCAGAAAGGAAAATAGTGTATTATCTGTGTCGTTCCATATTATGCAAACATCGTCAATCTTACGAACATAAATGGCGAACTGCTTAGGATACGACCGCATAAAAGGTTTCTTTTTTAATTTACCCATAAATATATTATCATAATTTGGGGACATCCTTGATCCCAGAGCAACGCCTTTAGTTTGCAAGTAATGAGTGTCCATGAACGTAATGTTATTGCAGTCTCAAATTCATTATATTAAGCTCAAGATACAATCGCTATCTGCACGATATGAAGGGTAGAGAGAAAGGAACTCCTCCAAGGCTTATATTCCTTCATTATGAGGGATATTGGTGAAAAGAGTGTTAACGTCTATAGTTACCAGAATGTTTTTTTTTTCCTGATACTAAATTGGTTCTGTTCATGTGGTCGACATGATTAAGGAAGTACGTGGTGTCCTTCATATAAGACTCTATCTAGTAAGGGTGGTATATCTGTAATCGTATGGTCTACGAATACTGAAATCCGTTCGACTGTTGTGCCTATGCCTAATATAATGGGTATCCCAGGAGTGTTTGACTTGTGAATCTTTATAAGCAATTAGAAGATACCAGGATGGAGCGTTTTTAGATTTAGGGTAATTATAAGGATCCCCGTTAATTTTATTGGTATTATGAAGGTATTCTAGTGCTCTAATATTTATCTTAATAAATCTTCATGTTGGATCGTCAAGTAGACGTACTATAAGATTAGTTGTTTTTAAGCTGAGTTAATGCGTCCTGAATGTAGTCGGCCTCATTGATAACCACAATTCCGCCACCCTAGACCGCAGGACGGAGGATGACATCTTTCTTTGACCTTAAGTTATCACGAACTTGTTGTTTGCTTCATGAGAAATTACTTTTATGTTAATCTTCTTTAGCAAGAGAGTCAAAAATATTACTGCAATTAGCCTGCACATAAATTCTTTATGAATACGTTGCATTTACTTGAGTCGATGGTCCAATGTGACTTTAGTTTGAAATTAGGTGTCGTATTGTCTAAATTCTCAGTCTGATTGCGTCCGTCTTTTCCATATAAATAAGTCAGTAGGTGTAACCGCCGGGAGAACTGTTGTTGAGCATCTAAAAGGTCAAACTCGTTTGCTGTACGTGAGGTGGGTACAAACCTTAAGCCTCTAGAAAGAACTGGAATCTCAGTAGGAGTTAGAGGGACATCAGGTAGGTTCAAAACACCACATTCCCTACGTTCAGTTGAAACACTGTTCGGAGATGCAATATATCCTCAGTACTAACCTTCGACAGGAACAGACCATCGCGAGACGCCTTCTTTGCCTTAGTTTTTTTTGTAACTTATCTAGTTTCTTAATAAAAAAATTAAAGCCGTTTACAACTCCCTGTAACGCCAAATTAGAGCGCAGCTCTTGAGGAGGAGGGGAAGGCAAAGGAGGGAGGGTCACGCGACCTCGGGGGGGGGGGGCACGTGACCTCGGACGGGGAGGGTGTCACGTGACTTCACGGGGGAGGTCACGTGGCCTGGGGGTCACGTGACCTTACGGTTATGCCGACGGCGTCGGCGACGCCGACGCCGCTCAGGCCGGAAACGGGCGCCTAAGAGCTGCGTTCTAAAAGCAATATGCAATATGTGGGGGAACCAAAAGTTCTACGAAGAAGCAATTTTATTTCCACAAGTCGGACATTGTAAATAAGGAAAGTAAACCAGTTGTTAAACACTTCAACTTTGACGCATACCAAAACATCAATATACGCATCTAAAAATCACAATTGTGGAAAGTAATTTCAAAAATTATATCACACGTAAAAATTAAGAGTAATATTACAAATCACACTTTAGCTCCTTGGCTCCGCTTCACATCAACACCTCAAGGGGAAACCTCCATAGGTTGTTGTAATCTTATTGTTGGCTCAGGCAAACCACGATCGCCTCGCTTTATTCCTCAGAGAAAGAGAAAAAGGGAAGGGAAAAACTTCTCTTTTTCTATTTGTTAGGTGTAATGTTTATACAACCCTGAGAAGGACCTCGAACTGGCCGAACTTACTAGAACTTAACGCTTCCATCATGGCTCGGTTTGTCTCCACGCCGCTCCACGTGGCGCGTCCCGTTACACTGAGAAGTGATTTACGGACCTCACTTCCTGCCTCGTCTCCTGCGCTCGCTGCTCACTTCACTAATGCATTTTATTTTTTAAATTCTGGTAACGCGCGTAGTTTTGATTATATACTTGTTATTTTATTTTTAGGGCGGGCGCGGAGATAAAGGGAACGCCGCCTTTTAATGTATTTCTTGCTCTCCCTGGAATGTGCCATAGCCGGGTTTTCTATGTTGCTGTTGTTGTTGTTGTCTTAGTTTGCTTGTGTGTTGTTGCAGACGTCGCCCCTTTTATGTGAGTTTGTTTCTGGTGTCGACTTGTGTCTGTTTAATATTGCTTTACGATAAGGAAAAAGGGACATTAAAGACAAACAGACAAGACAGGCTGTCTTGTCTGTTTGTCTTCAATGTCCCTCTTTCTTATCGTAAATTTGAAACCAACACGCTCAATTATCTACATAATATTGCTTTACTTCTCTCTCTCGACCTCGGACCAAAACGTTCTGCAACTTGTATTTCACTATACTTTAAAAAAAGAAAGGGTTAGCTCGAAACGTCGAAAATAAGGCCTCTGGTGCTGCTCACAATTTTTTCTGCATCTGTTATACCCTTGCCACACGGGCAACTCGAATGCAATTTACAACGAATGACATTTGAACGATCGGCCAATCAGCGCGCGACACTCCGAGCGTGGGGCGTTCCACGCGCGACCGATCGCGAGCCGATTCGTTGATCACACGAATTTCATTCATTGTAAATGGCATTCGAGTTGCCCGTGTGGCACGGGTATTGGTTTCTTGGTGAAGAATTGCTTATTAACACTTCGTATTATCTCAGGGTGTTAGATTAGGAGGTTTCCTAACCAGATCGTTTGCGTCCGTTCACTTTTCAGAAAATCATACTGACCCAAGCTTTGTTTTATCTTTCTGTTTGCTTGCGTTGCCTCCTAAGCCCCCCCCCCCCTCTTTTTTTTTCCTGAAGAGTTTCGGCGAACACCACTGCAGCCGGCAGTTGCGAACAGTATGATTGGAACATTGCCTTGAAACTCTAGTGCGCACACAAGTAAGGTCAGTCACTGCGTAAACAAAGCAAGGGAAGTCTTCTTTGACATATTCTTACCAAGTGCTAATGTGAGAGTTTCTGAATGCCTCTCTCCGGGCTTCAAATGTTCGGTTAGCGTAGTGAAACTAAAACAGCGAAAAACGTCCTTGTGGTTACCAACTCCTTAAGTTACACGTCGATACTTTGAAATGATAAGCCGATGCTGTTTGTTTTTGACCTCGCGATGTTGAACACCAAGATAGGCCTGCTTCCTTCACTTATTTTACGTAGTAACTGACCTTCCTTGTGTGCGCGCTTGAGTTTCAAGACAATCTGCCATTCATACTGTTCGTAACTGCCGGCACCGGTGTCGTCCGCTGTTCACTCCTTAAGAAATAAAAAGAAAGGGGGGGGGGGGAGGCCTTAGGAGGCAACACAGGAAAACAAAAGGATAAAACAAAGCTTGGGTATGACTTTCTCAAAAGCGAACGCACGCAAACGAGCTGGTTATAAAACATCATAATCGAACACCCCGAGATTAGGAAGTTGGTCGGTTCTCGTAGTCTTAACGGAGATTATCTTTGCGAGTGATCGTTATCGGAAGCGTGTCTAGTGTTGTAGGGATTTAGCCTGTCAAGACACGTCTGGTCAAATATTCGCGACGTCATGTTTTGTTTTCTTGATATTTTCTTATTTTGGCTCAGCTCAGCTGTTCTTGAGATTTTGTGTTGTGTTGTCCCTTTTTTATTCTTCCTAGACCCAAGGTTTTAGGTTATGACGACTTTCTACGTTCTTCAATTGAGCAGCACCGTTGAACATACTTTGTTGGTTCCAGATAATATCCGACTAAGTGCGGCAAAACACCCTATATCGAAGATACGCTAACTCAAATTGAATCAAGGTTTGTTGTCACTTTTCTCAATTGTAGATCATATGCTACTCAATATTTTGCCATCACAAGTTAGTTCAAGTTACTGCAAGGAGTTAAGAAACGTTAAAAAAGACGGCGTTATATATTTCTTATTATTATCAACGTGCAATTGTGCTACTTTCAGGGTAATGACTTAGGTTTCTGAATTGATAACAAAACGACAATAATAACTACGCAAATACTTTTTACATATTCATAAGGTGCATTTTGAGACACACATTTTGATATATTTTGTGACATTTTAAATGAAGTTGTTTGTTGGTAAATAATTTGTTAACGTCTCTCTAAAAAGCGTCTTTTTAACGTGTTTTTTTTTTCGCGTAGAGATTTATAATTGTAATTTTTAATATTTGGTGCGCATATTTAAAAATTTGCAAATAAAATAAATGAAAAAAAAAATAACTACGTGCCTGCTTTTTTGTGACATTGGCGGCTGTGCAAATTACCATAGTAGAGGTCTCGGTGATGTGAACGCCTCGAGCTTCTCGGTTTAATATCTCTGGGAATTTTTCTACGGCGTTCACATATAGCTGAATGTTCCTCCCAAGAGCATGGCTTTCAATATTTTTATTACAGAAATATCACATATATGACACGGACAGTTATTATGCGATCGGACGTGGGAACACCCTGCTGGTCTAACGTGTCTAAGTTGAGTTTTGTTTAACGTTTTTCAGAGTTTCTATCGTATTATTTTTGAATGCCATGGTCAATAGTCACAGTACGTGGTTGCAATTATTCTTGTTAACTGCAAAAAAAAACAGCGTAGAAAAACAAATGACGAGAGGGTGAAATGCACACACGAATTGCTGCACTTCGCGTGTGCAGCGCTTCGTGTGCGCAATTCATCTCCTCGTCCTTCGTTTTTTGGAGCTGCTTTTTCCTACCGTTAACACGTACCACCAACTCTCCCAACATTCCACAGTATAGTGATTATTCGAAGTCCTTTCATGGAGCACGTGACTATTCTTTCGAGCCTATACGGTGGGTGGAGTATATTGAAAGAAATGCATTAACAGGAGCTTTTGATCAGGAGCAAAAAGATGTCAACTTGCTTATAGATGACTTGACACCCAAAATGGATTCAATTATTATGCTCTTAGATGTCAAGGCTAGCGTCGCTTCAACAGAGCTGCAGCGCCGATAAGTATTCCGATTATGCACGTTTAATTACTTCTTTAGTACGTTTTATGTGAGTTTGCATGAGAGGGGTGCGCACGTGTTCGGAAGGGGTTTGTGTATGTTTGGGAGTAGAAGCAGAGTACATGTTTGTCATATATAGTGTCCAGCACAGTGGTGTAGGCAAGAGGGGGGGGGGGAGGGTTCAGGGGTCGAACCTCCCCCTCCCAGAAATGCCTAAACTGCCCCCCCTCTCCCCCCCAGTGGGCCCGCTCGCTACCCTGCTCATGCAGTCGGTCCTGCACGGGGCACGGAGCAAAGCTGGAAAGCAGACTATCTCCAACTTATATGCTTTCGGGAGGAATGTTTGTGGGGTAGAAAATGCTCAAATAAATAAAATAGTCAATATTTCTTCATGCATGCTTATTTGATGGAATGTGGGACTTGATCTCAGATATATAGAGAACGGATATTTCGAAACATTTGTGGGGTGAATGATGGCAATTTCAAGGCCAAGTATAACAAACTATCCTCACTGAAATACGTAGTTAAATCAAACTAAAGTGAACATAATAAAACGCACCCATGGTGATAATATAAAATGACGGTATTGATACAAGGAATATTAAATGAGTTGTAGAAACAATTGCGCTGTAAGCAACGGATGGCGCTGCGCTCACGCACACCTTGTGTGATCAGAATTACGTGCTTTCGACTAGACATTACCGCGAACAAAAAATTAACTGTGACTAAGTTATTTCAGAAAGGAATTTAAAGACTCTCTTCATCATTTCATTTATGCCAAGCGCCTACATATTAAGATGCAGCCGCCTCCGTTCACGGCAAAGAATATCCATGATGTCCACCACTTGAACTTCAATGTCGCGGTGGACATTCAAAAGCACTAGACCGAGCAGTCGCTCATTTGAAGAGGACGATCTTAGGTATCTTTTCAACCGTCGTGGTGAAGAGAACGAGCGCTCAGCTTCCGCCGTTGTTACGCGCAGAGTCGCTAGGATCTTGAGGAGACGACAAACGTTTGGGAATAGAGCCTCCGGACAGAGGGCGACCGCCTGTTGCGCAGCCATGATAAGCGTTTCATGTTTCTACCTCTTTCATTGGACGCCTAAATTTCCCTATTTTTGGCGAAGTTTCCCTCACTTCGTGAAAGTTCCCTCAATCCAGACGCCCGTCTCGATGGTCGCTCACGGATGCGATGAAACCCGTCTTGCTTTCTGCTTTGCATGTCGAGGGCGGCATCCCGATGCAATTTGTTATTAGATCAATCTTCGTTGCACTGATCATCAGAAACTCCGAATAGCCATCATATTCTCACTACGCATAGGCGCAAGGGTATTCAAGTTCGTTTCCACGTTCGGCGAGTACGTTTGCGTGTTTGTGCATGATGTAATTTCTCCGAGTTACGGAACGACGAGTTCGGACTGACGACTTCTCATCGCCCCGAGGATAATGACAGAGCTGCCTCGTCTACCTCGACGATGTCGTTGTATTTTCCCGAGATTTTGACGAGCACCTGAAACGACTTCGAGCCGTGCTTCAAGCCATCAAGACCGCCGGCCTGTCACTCAAGCCAACAAAGTGTCGATTCGCCTATGGTGAACTTAAGTTCCTTGGCCACGTCGTGAACAACAAAGGTGTTCTCCCTGACCCCGAGAAGACCCGCGCCGTAGCTGCATTCACGCCGCCATCTGACAAGAAGGCAGTGAGAAGATTCCTCGGACTCTGTGCCTACTATAGACGATTTGTTCGGGACTTCGCCAAGCTGTCCGCACCGCTGACGCACCTCACGAAGGACGCCGTCAAGTTCGAATGGACGGAAGAACACCAGCGGTCATTCGATGAGCTGAAACGAAGACTCCAGACGCCCCCGATTCTTGGACATTTCGACCAGTTCGCTGATACAGAGATCCACACGGACGCCAGTAACACCGGACTTGGCGCAGTACTAGTTCAAAAGCAGGACGGGGCAGAGCGAGTCATCGCATACGCAAGTCGGACGCTGTCTAAGGCGGAGAGGAACTACTCAACAACTGAAAAGGAGTGCCTTGCTGTCGTCTGGGCAATAACAAAGTTTCGCCCATATTTGTATGGAAGTCCTTTTCGCGTGGTCACGGACCACCACTCGCTCTGCTGGCTCGCAAATCTGAAAGACCCCTCCGGACGCCTCGCCCGGTGGAGCCTACGACTGCAGGAGTTTGACATGACCGTTGTGTACAAGTCCGGCCGGAAGCACAATGACGCCGACTGCCTGTCAAGAGCCCCTGTCGAGGCCGGTCCTGCCTGTATTGAAGACGACGACGATGAGTGTTTCCTCGGCGCTTTGGACGCCAGCGACATGGCAGCACTCCAACGAGACGACCCTGAACTTCGAGCGCTCATCGAGCACTTAGAGGGACAAGCGAGTACGGTCCCCCGTGCTTTCTTAAGAATCCTGCATACCTTCTCCATGCGGCAAGGGGTGCTGTACAAAGAGAACTTCGTCAACAACAATACAGCATGGCTGTTGGTTATTCCTGCCAGCCTTCGAGACGAAATTTTCCAAGGATGCCATGACGACCCAACGGCTGGACACCTTGGCTACAGCAGGACGCTCGCCAGGATTCGAGAAAAGTACTACTGGCCGAGGCTACCGAAGACCGTTCACCTCTACATTCGATCATGCCACGAGTGTCAGCGACGAAAAAAACCGCCGACGAAGCCGTCAGGACTTCTGCATCCGATTGCTCCCCCGTCCAGGCCGTTTCAGCAGATCGGAATGGATTTACTTGGCCCTTTCCCTCCGTCAACGTCGGGAAACCGCTGGATAATCGTCGCCACGGATTATCTCACACGGTACGCCGAGACGAAAGCCCTCCCATCAGGTACGGCTGTGGAAGTCGCCAAGTTTTTTATCGAGTCCATTGTCCTCCGGCACGGCGCCCCCGAAGTCCTCATTACAGACCGTGGATCATCGTTCATGGCCCAGCTGACGCAAGAGATCCTTCGTCTTAGTGGCACCGGCCACCGTCGAACCACTGCGTACCATCCGCAGACAAATGGACTAACAGAACGGCTGAACAAAACTATCGCCGACATGATCGTCCATGTATGTCGACGTAGAGCACAAGACTTGGGACGAGGTGTTACCCTACGTCACGTTTGCTTACAACACGGCGGTGCAAGAGACCACAGGAGTAACCCCGTTTCAGCTGGTGCATGGCAGAAAAGTAACGACAATGCTCGACGCAATGCTACCCCACGAACCAGCTGACGATGGGATCCCCGACGCCCAGGTGGTTGCTCAGCGAGCTGAAGAGGTTCGCCAGCTCGCCCGACTCCGAATTCAAGAGCAACAACGTGTCGACGCTACCCGGTACAACCTTCGGCGGATCGACGTTCGTTTCAAGCCCGGAGACCGTGTGTGGGTTTGGACCCCAATACGACGACGCGGTCTAAGCGAGAAACTCCTAAAGCGCTACTTTGGACCCTACAAAGTGCTTCGTCGACTTGGAGACCTTAACTACGAGGTGATGCCCGACGGAACAAGAACATCATCACGCCGCCCACCACGACCTGAAGTCGTCCACGTCGTGCGCCTGAAGCCGTACTACGCTCGATAGGACTGTGGACATTATGTGTCTCAAATGACTCTTTAGTGTGCCTTTATTTTTTATTTGCTTTGTTCCGTTTGGTTATGCATCGGGACGATGCACTTTTTAAAGGGGGGAATAATGCCGCGAGCGCAGCTGACCAAGCAGGCAGCGCGCTCGTGGCCTAACGGTTATCGCGCGTGCCTTCCACGCAGAAAGCCAGGGTTCGATTCCTGGAAGCGGCGCATCTTTTGTTTATTCCTGCAAACTAGTATTCTGGTAAATTCGAGAATCCTGTTGCTTGTTCGAGGTCCGAATGTTCTACGCGTCGAACTTTCTACGCCGATTATTCCAGAAGCCCACGCATGTACATAAGGGGCTCCGCGTGGCGAGCCGCAGTCAGTTTCGCCCCAGCGTTCGACTCTGCTGCTTCGCCGACTTCGACGCCCGCGACGCTCTGTTGTTATCTTTCTGTTTCCTTTTATTTTTGGGCACAAGTTCGCCCCATTAAACGTTTCAGTTTACTCAGTTATTCGCTGCCTCATCACTTGTCATTCGTGACAGTATAGCCTGCCGGTAACAGCCAGGTGGCGGCAATAGAGTGAGAGCCCAAGGTTATACCCTAGCCTCGATTTAACCCTGCAAAGGGTGAACGATAAGCCCACTATTGCGTGCCGACGGCTTCGATATCCGCTACGTATAAAAGTGCAACGCACACATATTGGAGCATGAAGCAGCGAAAAGCCTGATACTTTGCAGTAAAAGCGCACTCCCGTGATATGTACACACGTTCCGATTGGCCATGCCAGCGCCGCGGCTTCCGCCGTACTTGCATTCTATGCAATCACGGCTTTCTGGCCTACCCAATATTTCTTGCTTCAGACACTAGGCTATAGTGGCGCCATCAGAGTAATAGCTCCCGTTTGAACAATGCAGCTGCCACTCCCAGGCATATTCAATGTTTCTTGCTTCAGTCGCTAGATAGCGCCAAACCAAACAGCATTGCAGGTTGCCTATAGACCAGTGTCCGAAACCCTAGCCCCCAGCAATAAAAATGTGAAATGATAATCTCAAGCGCAGGCTCTTGTGAACAGAGGGGCTGCGCATAAAACAAGGTTTTTGCTCTTTACAGCGCTCTTGGCATTTTTGTTATTCTTGGAGCTTCGTGACTATTATGCCTTTCCGACGTTCTTGCACTACGATATAAAAAAAGATTAAAAAAATGCACAAAAAATGCAGCTTCTTCCGCCCCCTTTACCGTGTCATTGCGTCAGCATAAACAAACATGGCGGCGGCCATGAAACAAAGCAGACACTGGTAGCCATGCTCGTGTTTTGTCTGGCCTTCACGCGTTGGTAATGCAGTGCTACCTCAAAAAGCGGGAGGGAGGGGGGGGGGGCGAGTTGTGTGCTGCGAGGAAGTTTTTAAACTTGCTTACTCTCGCCGTATTCATGTAAATGAAGCCTACTCCGTTTTCAAGAATGACAATGCAGCTTTGCCCGTTTTATCTTAACAGCGCCTCGCTAAACTTTGCGTGAGCGTCTGTATTGCCGGGCTCACCCTGCTTCGTCATCGGGGGGGGGGGGATTCATACCAATGAACTCCCCCCCCCCCCGAAATAAAATCCTGGCTACGCCACTGGTCCAGCATGTTAGAATGTCGGTGAGTTCATGCAGGATTTTATGGGCCGGTGACTCTACACTACTGTAATCAATAGGTGAAGTCGTTGGGATGAAGTGCTTACGCAAACACCAATAGGTGTCACAAGTTTGCCAGACATGGCTCCTTGATCAAGGTCGACCTTCTTCTTACAACGGTTTAACCAGCTGAACGACGAAAAAGAGGGAGAAAGGAGTGAAGACAGGTGGTCGCTGGACTACCAGCTGGTTAAAACCGTTGTAATATGTACCACCAACTAGCTCAGCTTCTACCCCCTGTTAGCGACCTTCTTTTACAGCACATACTGGCATGCAAGTACGCGATCTCCTAAAGTTTTGGCTCCTCGAACTTAATAGAATTGCTGTGTTTTAATCACATTAGAGCTGAAACAAAACAAAGCATAGCTTCCGTTTCATTGGATTTATTGCGTTCACTATATTTATTAAATTATATATAGTGACCAGAAACACCAAGACGTAATTCGTAACTCAGAAAAATCACCGGCCATAGCGCGGCATTGCTAGGCAAATACTCGTTTAATACGCGAATTCTCCGAAAATTTTCAAATTCTCAGCCATATTTGAATGCTTTTTTGCCAAGCAAAGTACGAGGGCCGCAAATGGTAGTCTATCGTGGCTCATATATAGCTCGTCCTTTGTCAAGGAGCCATGTTTGGCAAACTCGTGACACCTACTGGTGTTTCTAATCTTTCATTGAACAGAAGGAGTGCAGCCCGCTCATCGAACTGCTGCTGGTTCATAGATTCCGAGAAACAGGGCTGTGCTTCTAACCGTGATAAAGTTTAAATGTATTATAACCATATAGATTAATTTTTAAAGTAATGTTTTCGTTCAACTAGCCATCGTGTCAAAACTTGGCTCTGAAGCCACTTGGGCTCGAACGTGTTTTCACGGCAATGTCCAAGCGTTTTCATTTGTTTTACAGCGTATGTCGTTGGCTTAACGAGCTTGCTCATCAGTACTGAAACGTCAATTATCGATCTCCCGTCGCAAACTTTAGTAATGAGCTAGTTCAATGCCGCTTGATCTCGGAGAAGGAATAGTCCGAATTAATCAGGCTAATCTTACAATGCCACCGGACTTCCAAGTTCTTCAACACGGTCCCTCAATCAATGTCGAATAACCCTCTCGAATAAGACCCTCCTGTTCAGTCGTTCGTAGCGCAAATCAGTTATTGAGACATATAATGATTATGTGGGTCGACATGAGCATAATTAGTGTGCAGATACTAGCCAGCAGAACTAGAGGAGTCAATTAGCCTGAACTCAGTCAAGGAAAAACATCACCTTAAATTTGCAATTTGTAAAAAAAATTGCCTTTCCTCATTGCTATTTATTGTTGTTCCACAACTGATAGTGCACACCCCTGCAAATGTTCATTACAATATTTAAAATATTTACAGAAAAATAAAACATTTTCTGTAAGCCAGCGATACAAAAGCATGTTTTGGACATGTGAAACCTCTATGTTTCCTGTTCTCTAACAGCTGTAACGCCACACCGGTACACCATGCAATTACGATAATATTCTCAATGGAAAGAGCATTTTTTCGCAGTTTCAGTACATCAGACATATTTGTTCGGAAGTAAACAGTACTTAGGCAAGATCATCATCAAAGTCCAGCTTTCCCGCTGGAAGATGCACATGGCCAAGAATCGAAAAGCGTTCCCTGATTAAACAGAAAACGATCGAAAACAAACAATAGTTTATAGAAAGTCAGCGTGGGTTTGATCTGCTTTGTATTTTGACGATGCCTCGCCCCGCCAATAATTTCTGACGCTGGCTCGTGTATTGCAAGCATATCCAGTTCCTCGTTTGTTTCATAATTATGTCCACATGTCGACAACAAAATGACACTCGAAGAAAGCGTTCTAAGCTCGGACTTACTCAGCAAGGCCATGCAGGAGCTCGGGTGAAAGCAGAAGGCACCTCCTATGCTCTGGTGCCTTTTAGTTGCCACCACCACCAGTAAAATAAAACATATTGGTGTGGAAACTTTAAATAGGTTTTTCTCAGTTTCACATTTTCGCAGCAACTTTCGTTTTAGGAAGTCTATCATGTCAATAAATTGCAAAATTTATTCTTCGTTGTGGATGTTTTTGAACTGAAATGTACTGCGAAATGCGGCTAGATATTTTTTTATTTCAATGAAGTTCTTATTGCCAAAAGTAGGGTTTTTAAGAGGAGAAAATGCTCCAGTATGTAGAATACCTTTCAAATTGTCAGTGTGCATACCAAAATCGCAGATTTCAGGGTCAAAAATAGATAACCGCACTCCCCTATGTTCAAGGTAAGGCTGAAGCTTATGAATGCTCAATTTTTTGAAGCAATTTTATATGATATATTTTCTTGTCAAATGAGGCGACTTACATCAATAGCTGTGTACTATCGCCCAGTCACTTATTGGAAAATTGTCCTGCGGAGATGAAACATCATACAGTGCATTTACGCAACGAGATGAATAGACGCTTTAAATTTCATCAATATTGAGCTACTGGTTTAAAAGTAGACAGTTGAAGGTAATGTCCGCCCTGAAAAGAAGGCCGCGGAGATTTAAATGCGAAAAACGTGTAGCCTGTTGTCAGTTTGCAGATCAAAACACTAGCTTAACTTTCAAAACTTTTAAATAGGCGCGGAAATAAAGAAACAGCTTCGAAATATACTTTTGAATGGTTCGAAGAATGATGCCTTTCAAGATTCCCAGCAGCGCTCGCGGTTGTTTATTCGATCATAGTGTAATTCACATTAAACAAAAATTTAAAAAGGCACGGGCTTTTAACCAGCTTTAAACAAGGTCAAATAATTATACCAGAAAGCTGCAGTCACGAGAAATTATTTTTAACTAGAGAGCGACATCTGCCCTTAAAAATATATTTGAGATTGTAAAAGCATATTTCATACTTGCGAGCCTCGTTCTTACCTTATTTGAAACCTTCGATGCTAATTCAAGTCTTTTAAACTATTCTACAATTTGTCGTTCAGCGCTTTCATACTCTTCCATCTTGGAAGTGAAAGTTTGAGATCCTAAGTTCCATGAATATGTTATTAGACTAAGCATAACTGTTTCAAATTTACCGTCTTGAAATAGCCTATAGACCAACTCAACTCACTGACGTCACGCCACTGCGGTGGCGCTGCTGTCGGTACTGCGCATGCGCAGACGCTTCACTCCTCCCAAATTTGATTTCTGCGCACGCACAGTGCCCACACCCGGTGGAGGCAAAGCGGGCTTGTTTGTAAACACTATGTTGGTGTATATGGCTCCAACATTTCATACTTCTATTTTTTCTTCTAATGTTCGCCGTGTTGCAGGCATGACCTTATCATTCATATTTCCATTGGACAGTTTTATCTAGGTAGAGTCCTAATCATGCTTCATATAAACATGTTTGGTGACGAAACGGATAGGTCAGTCGAAACATGGGTTAGTTATTATCAAGGTAACAAAGAAATTAAAATTTGTGTCTAGATAGTTTTTCGTGTTGAATGTAACCGATAAGTCCTGAGATGAGTAACCGCACCGTAATATTCGCGATGCACTGCGGTACCTCAGTATTTCACACGTGAAGCCATACACAAAGATCCAACAATAAAAGAGCACTGCGAAGATGTAGCGTGTATGGATGTATCTGTTTTAAACACCCCTTCATTTCTCACATATTTTGTATATGTTTAACTCTGGACACTATACTTGTTGTTGCTGTTGTGGTTTTTGAAGTAGTTTTTTATGATAGGAATAATGTTCTTTATGTTTTCTAAAAAATATATTTATACAAAGTGTTTCGAGATCGAATTGCTGGCCAAATCGTTCTTCAGTCACTAAATTAACTCATTTGAGACATACAGAGGGCACGTACAACATTGTATATCGTTCAACAATAAATAACACACACACAATTTAGACGCGTTATTCGGTTTCGGTTTTCTATTGGAGGCGCGGTCCTGCCCCCCGTGGCCGAAGCGTGCAACGCTATTATGCCAAACTTCCTTCCCACCTACAAAAAAGACCAAACAGCAGCTGCGCACCTCCGCCACAGGGGAAGGGGGCGGGGGAAGGGGGGGGGGGGACTGCTGGCGCAAAAGATGCGTTTCGATACAAAATCGAAACGTTAAAATGCATCTACATTAAACGGCGTTTTTCTTCTTTCTTTTACGCCGTAAAATGTGTTATTTCCTTTTTATATTTCTAAAATAAGTTTATTTAGTAGTTTTCGATGATCCCTATCAGGTTTCTAATTGAAACCAAAACTATAGATTCACTAATTAAAAATGTACTTATATGAAAATATTTATTAAACTAAGTTTTTTCGAAACGTTATTAATTTTCTTAAATGGACCTTTAAACGACCTTAACGTTTTTCAGTGTGATGCGTACACTTCGCGGGATTGACTCGGCCCTCGTTTAAAGAAACATGACTACGAATATCTGGTTCTCATCTCGTTTAGTTTGACTTTCTACAAGTGCCTCAGCGAGCAGTCAGAATTGCAGGCAAAATAAACGTGGCTACAAGAAAAACCGAACTTCGTGTTTCTCTTCATTCGTTGAAGCTTTGGTCGCAGGCAGATGAGACGTAACACAAAGGCAGACGTGACGTCTGCCTTTCCCGAATTTCGTTTGCATCCCAAACTCTCACTAAAACTCGATTTAAAGCTGCATTTCGGTCACGAATCGAACAGTTCCTCTTGGTATTGGCGGCACGTATACGTTTCTTTGAATCATACTCGTTCCTATTTGATCCCGGCAGGTTCAATTTCACCCGCTCTTTGTTCGCTTGTCTGAGCGTTGCCTATCGGTTTCCTATAGGTCAGCGACGCAGCGTCGTACGGCAACCCTGCCGACTATAGCTTACGTCTTTGTTTAGGAATCAAGAGGAAATACTACAAAAAGCACATGTAACGGACGCGTGTTTTATGCTGGTCGTCTTGTTTGTGTTGCTGGGATGTTTTCGGATTCCGAAGGTGGCCGTGCCATCCACCCCGTGTTGTTCTCCCACAGTATCCTCGACCCGCACTCCAAAAGCGATTTTCGAACCGGCCTGAATCGAAAAACCCTAGCGCAAGTGTTCTCAAGAGCACTTTGGGGAATTCGACGCCGTTCCAATGGTACCCGCATCTCCACGGAGCCTTGGCACGCCTGCTATTTCCGTTGTATACCGTTCCGTCTGCCCACCACGCGCAGGGAAAAATCTGAAACCAAACATTCGTTTTTCCTTCCATTTGTTTGGCATTCTGTTCCCGATGAGAATAGGTAAAGGTCACTGCTACGTATAAAAAGCTGGATGGCTGTATACGCAACATCGTCGATTCTCTCAGAGTTTGTTGTTGTTGTTGTTGTTTGTTTGATGTGTCGCGGAGTTTGACTAGAAGTTCTCGAAATATATCTATTGTAACGGAACCTATCTAGGCGGCGCAGAATGTCGTATGGATGTTCGTAAGATATCTGTGGAACGTTACATTATCCTGAGAACGCAAAAAACAATAAGAACGGTCTCCTTAAGCTTGTTTTTATTTTTTCTTATACGATGGTATTCCGGGCACTTCCGGCCACCATGACACGGGCCGATATACTCTTCCAAATCGGGTAAAGTCTGCACGCAGCAGGGCAGCACCTCCGCGAACTTTCGTGTGGTGTGCATTTAACTGTCAAAAAGCTGGATCGTCGTGCAGTTGATACACGTCTACTGGGCGTACAACCGGGGGGGGGGGGCACCGCCTCCTCCCCCATTTTCAGAGTGGGGGCAGGTGTTTTGACCCCCCCCCCCTGAAACAGCCGCCACTGGGCAGGCAACACTGGCCGGCAGCGCTCAAGGGATACAAGAACACCGCCCCCGGCCCTGGGCGGGGGATTCTTCCCCCACTAAAACAAGTAGGTACGCCACTGCCCGTCGATTTCACGCAAGTATAGTACAGGAATCATCACTTTATTTTTAAATCAAGGATGCTCACGTTCTACCGTTCTGGAGAGCGAAGAGACTAGAAAATGAGTATTGATTGAAAGAGTAATTAGTATTCGCCACTTTCCGACATTGAGAAACGTAGACAAATATAAATATATTAACATATTATCCGAAGCATGCTGAAAGAAATGCCATAAGAGTAGAGATGGGGGGATCATTGTTCGAATTCAAGGTTTTCATAACTTAGACCAACTGGCATAGGGTCTTTGATAATAAGAATTATTATTATTATTATTATTATTATTATTATTTATTATTATTATTATTATTATTATTATTATCAATTATTATTATTATCAAAATAAACACCCAAGTATTTAACATGAGTCAGTTAATCATGTTAAATACTTGGGTGTTTATTTTGATTTTGATATGTCGTGGAACACACATATGTTATACTTGTGTAGTAAACTACGTGTTGTATCCTGCATGCTTTATAACACTAGAGTTTTTATACCAGTTGGTGTAAGGCTGCTGATGGCTCACGCACTTGCTTACAGTGTCATTCGGTACGGCGTAACCGTTTTTGGAAATTGTTCTGGTCGCTTGCAAACCAAAGTTGATACCCTACTGAGAGGAATACTTACCAGCGTTGCATATAATACACCTTTGTCAACAACTCGGGATATTTTCAAAGCTCTCCAATTGCCAAACCTCCGTTCACTTTATATTCAAACGGTTATATTACGCAACTTTTGGAATAAGGATTTCAAAACACCGTCACTTCCGACTCGCTCATTGCGATGCACCCCTCGTTTCAACGTGCCACGTTGCTGGACCCGTTATGGTAAATGCACGCGCGATTATTATGTTCCGACCTTATTCAACGCTCTGCCGGACTCAATCCTGGACATCACCTCACTGAAGGCATTGAAGAAAGAACTGAAATGTGTTGACTTGAATATTACTTAGTGCAAGCCTAATACCAGTGTGTGCATAGTGAATTTGCAGGGCTATTATTTTTTTCTCTGGCCCCTTCTTCCCCAATGATTCTGATGACATTTCCATGTCTTCTGTTGTTTTCTTTTTTTCTTTTTTTTTAAATTTGTTTTGCTCCTTTCATGCCATGTAGTGTCATTTTGTAACTGTGTTTCATTTTGTTTTCTCGTTTTTTTTATATGTGTATTAATTTGCTTATTCACTCTTTTTTTTTCTTTTTTTTCTTTTTGTCACTGTCTGATGACAATTACGACTTTTTCCTTCTACTTTTTTTCCTTAATATGTCTTTCCAGCGTCGTGTTTTCATTTCAGTATAGTTCTGCTAAATATGTTTATTTCTTTATTTACTTTTTTTTTTTTTGCTATGATTAGCGACATTTTGGTGGTGACGTGCGGGCTGGTGAGGGGCGGATGCTTGGAGTGGAGAGAAGCCTCCTCACTACTCCAGACTTTCGTCTGCTTCCTCCTCTCCAGATCGCGCTCAGCTCTTGGCTTGTCGCTGATTATACTTTCATTTCCATTGCTCTAATAGTTCTGATAACGTTTATGTATACCTTTCTGTCCTGACAATGTTTTCCTTTGCTTCGTCGTTTTTTATTTTTTTTTTCTTCTATTTTTGCATTTTTGCCGATCTTATCGTTTTTTTTATTTTTTTAGGGTGTCATCACACAAGCCTTTAGCTGGCTTTGATGTGCCCATACATATAACATTGCATTCCTGATGGGCAAATAAAATTATTATTATTATTATTATTATTATTATTATTATTATTATTATTATTATTATTATTATTATTATTATTATTATTATTATTATTATTATTATTATTATTATTATTGTTGATGCCTGACGTAGATTTATTCTATCAAAACGTCCGCGGCTTACGCACAAAAGCCGATTGCTTTTTTCTAACGTTACAGTGTCTAATTACTCAATTTTTTGTCTAACGGAAACTTGGTTATATCCTAACATCGGGTCGTCCGATTACTTTCCGCCTGGTTTTGTTGTGTACCGGCGCGACCGTGACTTGTTTCAAGGAGCTGGAGCGGGAGGCGGTGTGTTGATCGCGGTCGACAGGCGTTACAGCTCAAGGAGGCGTCAAGATTTAGAAAACTTTCCTGAGAGCTTGTTCGTCGAAATTGAGTATGCAAAGAAAGAACGTATTCTTATTGGCCTGTTCTATCTCCCTCCCCAAACGCCGCCTGATGATTTTCAGCGTTGTCTCGTTGGCTTAGAACAACTCAACGAGTTACAGGGGTGCAATCTTATTATTTTGGGGGACTTTAACGCCCCAGGCATCAACTGGACTGATCTAAACGTTTTGAGTGACAACTTTTATTGTAAGCAGAAATGCAACCATCTTTTAGACTTCTCTTCTTTTTTGGATCTGAAGCAGCTCAACAATGTTCTTAATAAGCAAGGTAATGCTTTAGATTTATGTTTTTCAAATACGGACAGTGTACGTGTGACTCGGAGTGAAATGCCAATGGTTCCTGAGGATATGTACCACCCCGCGCTTGATGTAGTGATCTCTATTTTTAATTATCCAACTCACAGTCACTCTGATGCCTCTCCGCCGCAAGCGTCGTATAACTTCTCGGCAGGGGACTACGTCGGAATGTACCACCACCTCTCGGCTGTTGACTGGTCATATGTTTTGGAATCCACTGATGTCAATGAGCAAGTTTTTGTGTTCACGAGGATTGTACAGGAGGCTATGGATACCTACATCCCTCTGAGAGCTCACAATAGATCTTCTTTTCCTAGCTGGTTTTCTCGTGAATTAAGGATGCTACTGAAAAAGAAAAACTTATTTCATAAAAGGTTTAAGAAAAGCGGTCTTCCTGAGTGGGAAGCAGAATTCAAGAGTTGTCGAAAACAGTGTAAGAAGCTTTTAAAGCGCGATCGCAAAACCCACCATGCTCAAGTAGAATCGGATTTGGTTAAAAATCCGAAGAAATTCTGGAGATACGCTAGATCGCGATGTGGAAAGAATATTAGGTCCGACACTCCTTTGGACATAGGACGAGATAGGAGGGGCGTGGCCGAGTTATTTGCTGATTATTTTAGCTCAGTTTATAGGGATAGTACAGACTCCACATGCACCGCATCGCTCAACCCGTCTGAGTTCAGCGAAATGGTAAATAGCATTCATGTCGACGAAGAATGTGTCGAGCTTTGCATTAAGAAAATGAAAGGCACATTATCTTCTGGTCATGACGGAATACCCACAGCAATTGTCAAATCTTTTCATGAACTGTTCACACCCATACTAACCACAATATTTAATAACTCTTTAAGTTCTGGAATATTCCCCATAATGTGGAAAACCGCCGTTGTGGTTCCGGTCTTGAAGTCGGGAACTAGTGGTGATGTTCTTAACTACCGGCCTATTTCCCTTCTTTCTTCATTTTCTAAGCTTTTTGAAATGGTAGTTCATCAATTTCTATCTTTCAAGTTTCGCAACGTAATAATTCATAATCAACACGGCTTCATCTCTGGCAGATCAACAACCACTAATCTTGTAACTTTTATGTCGACCGCAGCTCGGGTGGTCTGTAACAGGGGTCAGCTAGACGTTATTTACTTTGACCTTAGTAAGGCTTTTGATGTTGTTAATCATATGATGCTATTGTCCAAGCTTTCCACTTACGGTGTGTGTGGTTCATTATTTGAGTGGCTGAAGAGTTATTTGTGCAACAGAAACGCATACGTACGTGTCAACAATTCGTCATCTTCGTTGTACAAGACATGCTCTGGTGTTCCTCAGGGATCGGTCCTAGGTCCCCTTTTGTTTTCAATTTTCGTAAATGATGTTTCTCGTGTTATTTTAAATTCTATGTTTCTTCAATACGCGGATGATATAAAAATCTACAAGGAAATAGTGACGCCACAGGATTGCACTAAGCTCCAGGAAGACGCATGTTCCTTCTTCCAGTGGTGCTTAGATAATGATCTTTGTTTAAACCGTTCTAAAACAAAGGTCATGACTTTTTCTCGTAAGACGCAAAATACCTCTTGTTTATATAATATCCACGGCGAAATCCTGTCTCGTGTCAATGAAATGAAAGATCTCGGTGTCACCTTTGACTCAAGTTTGAGGTTCGATGGTCATGTAACCAGGGTGGTCATCTCGTCTCTCCGCACTTTGGGTGCCGCATGTCGTGTTACGAAAGAGTTCGAAAACCCGCCTGCATTTCTCACATTGTACTGTTCATTGGCAAGGTCACAGCTGGAGTACGCTTCAGTTGTGTGGAATGGAATTTCCCAAACCAATTCTGTGTCGATTGAGCGAGTTCAAAGAAGTTTATTTCTATCATGAAGCATCGCTATCTTAAGGAGGATGTACCTGGTAAGAATTATGAAGATGCGCTAAAACTTGTTAAATTTCTTAGCCTGCACCGGCGTCGGGAGAAAGCCGATTTGTTGTTTCTGTTTAAGGTCACGCACGGCCTAATTGATTCACCATACCTCTTGTCTCAAGTGAGTCTTAGAGTTCCACGCGTACGTACACGTCTTCAATCTTCTTTTTATATCTCTCGAGCTTTTAATCAACTAGTCCCACTCCTCAGGTTGGCTGAATGTTATAATCGTCACTCGGAAGTACTTGATATATTTGACTCGTGCTATGGGGCTTTCAATCAATTTATTGTAAACCTGTTCATGCTTGAGCAGGAGTGAAAAGTGCTGAATGTCCGACTGTGTGAAATTTATTGTTTTTACCATATGCGTGCGTTGCAGATGTCTCGCTGCTTCGCATTTACTTTACGCGCTTCAACTTCCCTTCGAACACCTGATTTTCCCCAGCAGAATTCCTATCTTTGTTACCCTTCTGCATTTGTTGGGTCTTGTATAAAATTGTGTTTTTTGTGTTTTTGTTAATTGGTAGCTACAAGTGTGCCAGCACCAAAACCGCGAGGTTGTTCCTGGACACTCTAATAAACATTGATTGATTGATTGATTGATTGATTATTATTATTATTATTATTATTATTATATCTCCTTCTTGAAGCAATAGGCTTTCGCTCACTTGTGCTAACTTCCTGGTGCTTGTGCGTTTGCGATCCAACACTTCTTATGAGAGTCTTGAACAAACATCAATGGAGGATGGGGAAAGTTGAGCTAGTTGGTGATACATTTTTGGGCGAAATCAGTTGGACATACGAATATCAACCATCCATACTGATGAGAGGATACAAAAAAAATGCGCATTCAACCGCTGGACCACCAATTGTTTAATGAGTCTTCTTCCTCTTCGACTAGCTTTGTTTCTTCTATTTTCTACAGCGGAGCTGTTAAGGGCTGGTTTCCCCAGTATCATGTCCGTCAGCAAGCAAGTGATGACACCAAACTCTGGGCATCTACCGCCATTCATGAACGACGACGGCAACCAGACAACTGGCTTGACGGTTGTCTGGTTACCGCTGTCGTTCATAGATGGCGGCAACCTTTCCAGACTTTTCACTCTGGCTAATCGAGCTGCGGCCGGCCATTGCTTCATTCTCACCATAGAACAGCTTCGCTGGTTTCTTTCTTCACCAGAGCGGAAAGACTGAAAGTTTTTTCTTCATTTGTTTCTGGATTTTGTATTTCATGATAGTCTTCTTCGTCCACTAGCTTTTGCTTCCCCTCGATTCTCTAATTCTTAGAAGTACTGTCGCCTCGCAGGAATGTTTTTCTCGTGTGGTTAGGGAGACTGATGGTGAACTAACGCACTCGTCTTCTTTCTCTTTTATAATCAAGGACTCCAACACCTGAAAAACTTGACGACAGCAGCCAACCTCGATCATGTCACCATCTTGGGGCGCAAAAATCACTTTGCCCGCGACGTGTTGGAGCCCTTGGCCATAGAAGAGAAAGAAGACGAGTGCGTTAGTTCACCATCAGTCTCACTTTTCAAAAGAGAAATAACGTTCCTGCGAGGCGACAGTACTTCTAACAGTTGAAGAATCGAGGAGGAAGCATAAGCTAGTCGAAAAAAAAGAAGACTATCATGAAACGCACAACGCAGAAACAAATGAAGAAGACAAATATAATAAAAAAAGCTAGTCGAAGAGGAAAAAGTCTCTCATAAAATAGTTGGTAGTTCAGCGGTTAAATGCGCATTTTATTTTCTCCTCTCATTTGTAGGGGTGGTTGATATTTGTTTATTCAACTGGTTTCGCCCAAATAACCAATCGAGGAACCGAGGAACTAACAGAAAAAGAGTATATATTGTTAATTTGTGTCACGTGCCAGCAGAGGACTGAGGATTTCAATGTTTTGAAGTGTACCTGAACCTTAAGGATCCGTTAACCGGCACTTCGCTTAAAATATCCAAACAAAACACTTTTTTTACAGCATGCAAGAAAGCGTTTTTTATGACACGTTTGAAGCAATAAAGCCATTGGTACCATTCTCTCGATTTTTTTACTCGCCAGCCTCGTCATGCATGACAGCGCGTGTCTACATCATGTATAACGCAGGCGTTTCGCGTGATCGGCAGCAAGTTAAACACGAAACTCGTTTTCCTTATCGCTGGTTCTAGACTATGAAACAGCCTTTTCACTTCCGCGTCTCCATGTGAATATAATTCTCAAAATTGAAGCAGCAGGCTGACGTTGTACAAAATCTCCAATCGTCGTCGAGAACCACGTCCCTTCTTAACACTCGTCCGACAGGTGTAATGTAGTTTCGCTTCGGTCAACTTGGACGCTCATGGCGACGACGCGCAGTTCTGGAAGCGACGTGGGCTGATGCACGCGCTCGCTCTACCGTTCACGAAATAATTCCAAAGGGCTCGATTGATTTCCGTCCAACTTGGTTGAATGAGCCTCGTGTAAATCTCCGGTTTCCAACGGACTGTCAAGTAGGGCCACATAGCTTTCGGCGCAGAGGCCAAGTACAACGAGCAAATCTGCTGATTTTTGACCTCGAATAATCTAAGCCCACTCATCGATTCATGGTGCATCGTCTTCTTGACATATCGTTTCTAATTTTTTTCCACACTAAACTTCTAAGACGCGCTGCTCATTCTGGCTCACTAAAACATGCACAAAAATATGGGACAAATGAATGTACTCGTGTCCAGAAAATTCCGCAATGGCTTGCTTATCTTTACCTTAAAATACTATGTGTAAGTGTTTCTAGTGTTTTATTTAATTATTTAAATACCCTCAGAGCCAATCGGCATTAAAGAGGAGAGTGGGAGTAACAATATAAGACACAAAAAGAAGCAAAATGGCAGTGTACATAAGCTATCATGGCGGTTCAGGACTGTAAAGAACGTTTATCGCATCTTTAAATATTTGGGTATCACCAATATAATTTACGGAAGTCGGAAGGTGATACCATTCCAAAGAAGTTTTAGGGATGAATGACTGAAGAAATACGTTCTTATTACATTTACAAATTCCAACTTTCAGGTGATGATCGATGCGAGGTGAAATGTAGAACGGTGGGATGAAAAGAGGTTCCTTTAAGTATTGGCTATTATGATATATTTTGTGAAAAAGACATAAACGAGCAGCTAGTATGTCGGAGAGAGAAGCTAGGCAGGGACAAGGTGATTTTCAGTAGAGCTTACACTTGCCGTGCGGTGATAGTTACCTAGAATAAAACGGGCAGAAAGGTTTTGGACCGCTCCAAAGCATTAATTATATTAGACTGACTGGGGTCCCAGATAAAAGTAAAATACTCTAACTTGGAGCGAACGAGATATTTATGCAGTGTTCATTTTAAGGCTCACGGTGCGAGTGCAAAGTTTCTTTTTAAGTAACCTATCATGCGGTTAGCATTATTAATAACATATTCAACATGCAATTTCCAGGAAATGTAACAAATAATGTGAACGATCAAATATTTATAGAAAAAAAAACAGGCACCAAAAAGACGTTGCTGAGACGGTAGAAAGGCACATGAGGATTAGTACGCGATATCCTCATAACTTTAGATTTTGTAATGTTAAGTTCCAAATTCCAAAGCCCAGATATTGGTAAGCAGCTTTGATATCTGTCTGTAGCTTTAAAACATCAGACTGTTAGTAGATTCAGTGTACATTACACAGTCGTCAGCGAAAATATCAATTGATGATGAGACGCAATTAGGCTGGTCATTGACGTAAATGAGAAGCAGTAGAGGGTCTAATACGGACCCCTGAGGAACGGCGGATGTGATGGAAGTGAGGGGAGATCTGTTCTCATTTTCATTAACAAACTGATATCGGTTAGTTTGAAAACAGGCCATCCAAGCAACTATGTTAAAATCAATACATATTTTTGTTAAGTTTTAATAGAAGCAACTGATGAGGAATGTTATCAAAAGCCTTGAAAAAATTTAGACAAAGACAGTCAACTTGGGACCCACCACCAAGTACAAAATGAAGATCCTTAGTAAATGACAAAACTTGTGTCTCATAGGAGTATATTTGCGGAAACCATGCTGACCCCCGTTAAAAAAATAGTTTTATTCCAGGAAATTAGCTAGTTGGGAGTATATTATATGCACTAGTAATTTACATGATATGCTGGTAAGCGAGACTGGACGAAAGTTATCGGGGAAATGCTTATCACCTCCTTTGTGCAATGGAATCACCCTGGCTATCTTCCAGTCGTCAGGCGAAATGCCAAGTTCAAGCGACCGAGAAAATAGTTTAGAAAATATAATAGACTAAATACATTGAGTTTTTCAAGATCTTGGAACTAATATCATCAGGACTAGCTGAAGAAGACAGTTGTAGATTTTCTTTTAGTTTAGCAATACCAGTGGGGTCAATTACAATGGGGTCCGTGTGTTAGTCGTCAAATACGCAGTCGTCAAAAGGTAGAAAGCATTTAATATGTACAGAGCTTTTTAACGTTCGTATCGTGCACGTTTCGCGGGTGCTCGTCGTCTTCTTCGTCTCCTTTTGATCTCTCGTGCTCAGCAGGATGCTAACACGTGGGCATAAAATCATATTCCTATAGTAAACAAGATGGCGGGTTAATTAACAAAACTTGAAAATGAAGATGTATGTGCGGATCCCCGCACATACATCACCGGGGATCGTACAACCATTAACTCCATGTGAAATAGGCGACTTGTCTTTACTGTTAACAGTGTTCCGAAATTGTTTAGAATTAATGGCTAGTAATGTCGGCAAAGTGATATTAGAGAAAGCATCTTTGGCGCTTTGAATAGCAGATTTGTACTCCACAAGAGCGTCGTGATAGGCTGACCAACGATCCGGTTTGTTGGAGGAATTAGCGGGCCTAAACAAACGTGTTTTTACTTATTGGAAAACCGCTTGAGTTGGACGTTGAACCAAGGTATGATGTGTGTGGAACGTTACGGCACGAAACGGCATGTATGTAATCCGTGTGTGATATAACAATATTTAAAAAAAAGGTTCCAATTTTTTGAATTGATCGTTGTGAAAAAGAATCGATGTCGCCATCCATAAAAGGAGCGAGTTTATTGTTTATGGCGTCAAAATCAGCTTTCTTATATTTGCGAACGAACTTGATTCTTTTCAGAAGAGTAACTACAGGTAAATGTAAGGTGATGTGTAACGTGCAATGATCGCTGAGCTCAGGAAGATGAGAAATTTCAGAAACAAGATTGGGTGAAGAAGTTAACACTAAGTCAACCAAACTGACAGTTGTGGCTGTAACAAGTGCTGGCTTTGTGCCAAGCTGAGTGAGGTTGAAATCGACGCATACACTAAGAAAATCGAGACATTCTGAAGAATTGAGGGGCCACAGAAGGACACCGAAGAGTCCACACAATCCTAGAATAGTTAAAATTTCCCAAGACAAAGACCGGAAAGTCTGGAAAGATGGTTAAAATCAAATGAAGAACATCGTGTATCTCACTGGGGATGGTAGTAGACTAATTCGATGGTCTATAAGAAACACGAAAATCTATACGCTTATGGTTTGCACTAACGAATACACAAAGAAACTGAAAATTAGTTGACATGTTCACGCAGAAAAACCTCATGTTCTCAGATACAGCAATTAACACGCCTCCACCGGATCTAAATTGCCTATCATAGCGATGCACATTAAAACGCTTACCACACGCAAAAATTTCGCTGTTACGCATGTTAGCAGAGCACCACGTTTCTGTGAGAATAACTAAATCAGTAAACGATGATTATAAAACAGCATTCAGTACGTCACGGTTTTTTATGACATTCCGTGTATTAGTAAAAATAGTCGCAGTTTGTTGAACAGGTAGACGAAGTACGTTATTGATCTTAATCTGCTATGACGAAGATGTTTGTGCTGGGCTAGAAGAGAACCTATTAGCCAAAGCGCCTGCTACGGCCTCCTGATGACCCCCAAGCTCAGCGACAGTGTCAGTTTCAAAACAATGAACAAGCACATTTTCGTCGACATAAAGCTTGTTATAAATAAAATTAAAGGCAACATTAGGATACGAACCTTTCGCGATTTCAATTAGCTTACGTCGTGCGTGAATGGTTGCCGGCGAAAAATCCGCGTTTAAAAACACCGCTATTTTTTAGGACTGCATTTGACTTCAAAATAATATCTCAAGCCTTCAGGTTTGCAGGTTTGACAATTAGCGGACGACAACGGCTAGCAGAAAACGCTCCTATTCTGCTTGCCCGAGCAATACATTCCGCGTCAAACTAGAATTTTCATGGTTCGCGACAACACCGCTCTTATCTTTTCCTCCGACTGCGCCAATGTTTCACAATCGGAATCCTAGATTCAGTAAAAAATTAGGTTATCCGCCTGTTTCTCTCTTATAATTCGTCGAAGCGCGAGCGCAGAGGAGCTTTTGTTTTCCTAGCTTCATTGACAACACGCTGCGTGGCTTGAAGTTCGCTCTGCCATTTGTCAAGCTTCAACGTATTCGTTTCTACATCGACGAGTCTTTTATTCACGTCGGCTAGTTTATTTTCCATCGACTGCTGGCTTTTTCTTGCTTTGTCAATGAAGCTGGTTAAGCTGTCTTGACCTGTTTCAAACTTGAGAGTTCGGGCAGTAACATCCTGAAGTGGTTGTAGCATCTCGTCCATTTGCTTACTCTGGTTGTCAGTTACGGAAGCCGCTCGAGCACTAGGGTTAAGCTCGATATTTCCGCTCAGCAGTAGTCGCAAAACGCACAATGCATCAAAGCAATCAGCTATACAACAACACAGCACCTCTGAGCGAGGCAGCACTACAAGGCAACAATAATCCAATTTCAGTGTTGAAATGCTTTGCCGATTACCTACCTGCAGCAGAAGCATCACAGGGTTAGATTGCGACCGCATTATCCCGAAGCTGTTTTGCCTACTGGCAATTTCCCTGCCAAAGAAGGGCGGGACGTGAAGGTTCCGATGATGTCGATGTCGATGAGATGGCTTCCGTCCAGGAGGAATCAACGCGGAAATGTTCAGGTAAACTAAATAATGTTCACAGAACATGTCACAAATCACGAACGAAGTGTGTTGTCGAGGCATGCATTCTGGCAAGCTGGTCCGGCCGAAGAAGTCCACCGGCAGCAGAAAGGACGTAAACATCTGCAGCAGAAACACCCCACAATTAGATTGTGCCCGCATTCTCTTGAAGCTGTCCCGCCCACATGCAGCAGTAATAAAAGTAAAATAACAAAAGAAACATTACTAGCGCATTCCTTGTATATATGTATAGCTTATTTTTTTGTTCTGAGACATGAAACATAAATTGTCTATACGTACGCTTCGAACTCGTGTGGACCTATGTGTGTGTGCGCTCGTGCGAATAGGAAAACTTCTGTATACTTGTATGTTCATTCTAATACCCCTAAGGGCTCAGTAGCCTTTGGTGTGTGTAAAAATACTGCGTACACTGCATTCTTTTAGCACAACAGAGTACCTTGTTACTTTCTTATTCCTTTATGTGAAGGAAACAAATAAAATGGCACACAAAAGCGTACAGGCTCGCGAAAGTGAACAAACCAAGAGCATGATCGGTGCGATTGAAGAGCACGACATATATAACAATGATATATACTTGTAACGTATAAATATTTCAAATGAAAAACAAACATTAAAACGCGTCAGCAAGCCATCTATATCCTTGGTGCTTGAGTAAACAATCTGCTGTGAAGGTGAAGGTCGCTAAATTGTTTGCTTGCGATATATTAGTCATATAAGCAAGTGAGATTGTCGACTTGGAAAATTATCCGATAAAAATGAATCGTCCTGTTGTAACAGAAACAGCATACAGATTACTTATATTCATAACAATCCTTTAAGTATATTAACGCCTCTCTAGAATTTTTTATATGATTCGCCGCATGCTACAGATTCGCGAGCGGATGCAGTCGCCTTGAATCCAATAACAATCCGTAATCCAATAATCGAATAACAATCCACTTACGGTGGTCCCAGTGTCTGTATTACGTCTCCCTTACTGAACACACTGCATTATCACTTCGCGTTTTCGAAATTGGTTTCATGGCTTTACGCTTGTTCCGTCAAGCGACGTAAATATTTCATCCACTCGAGCAAGCCGGCATGCAAAGCTGCCACGACAGATTTGTGCTCTAGCCATTAGGTGGTGTCGATTTTGCAGGAGTCGCCAACATGTTTCCATAACGCAGCCGAGTAATGCAATCTTCTTATCCGAGGCGTTACCGAAAAAGCGACTGCCGAGATTACGGGATCTTGCCTCGTGGGTTCTTCCCACGCGTACTCTAGTAAAAAGGCCCCGAGCAACGACTGCTAGACACGCTGTCACTGAATACTTGTGAAGAGTCGATGGATGAAAAATTTGAAGAAGCGGCGTCATAGAGAAGTCAACACGCTGTGTAAGGTGGTAACGCGACCTACATTCACTCGTGGTTTTTTATGGAACCCTAATATGTTTCGAGAAGCGCCTCAAACAAGCCTTCGGTTTGAAGCTGTAAAAGTTGAGACTTTTGCAGTTTCAAAAGTGCGAAACATGGAGAACGTCCCAGTTTCCCCACTCTGCTGGCTTCGGGAGCGCGTAAAATAACTCCACGTCTGCTCATGTCGCTCCCTTTTTTTACTTTAGTCGTCTCCCCTTTGCAATAGTATGTCTCCAGCTCTGCCAACTTATTTCCTTAACTTCGAGACTGTGTGATCTTTCTTTTCTTTTTTTAATTCAGACATGAACGTCGTTCCAGCTCGCGCACAGTGAACGGAGAAAGGCTCGTTTTCGGTCTGGTTGAGTGGGACAGTGGACATGTGACAACAGGAGTCTTGTCGCGACGTTGGATCGAAGACAGACTCCGATGCAATATGGAGAGGACAATAGGAAGGAAGCCAGTCAAAAAATTGCGACACATGGGATTGTTTCGTTACTTCTACTTCTTGACGCTCGATCCCTACGCGAGCAAAGATTGCGCGAACGTGACAGTGTAGTTGACTTTCGTTGAAGTGGAATGATGTGCCTCTTTCTCTCTCTTTTCATTTTTTCTCTTCCTTTCTTCTCTTTCATGATGCACGTAATGTTATATTTAGTTTGTTTGATATTGAAGTATTTTGTATACACATGGTATCTTAGATAAATCGCACCAAACTTAAAAAAA
>JAZHYW010062888.1:0-21668 GCA_037355805.1 Ixodes ricinus
TTGGACGTTGAACCAAGGTATGATGTGTGTGAACGTTACGGCACGAAACGGCATGTATGTAATCCGTGTGTGATATAACAATATTTAAAAAAAGGTTCCAATTTTTTGAATTGATCGTTGTGAAAAAGAATCGATGTCGCCATCCATAAAAGGAGCGAGTTTATTGTTTATGGCGTCAAAATCAGCTTTCTTATATTTGCGAACGAACTTGATTCTTTTCAGAAGAGTAACTACAGGTAAATGTAAGGTGATGTGTAACGTGCAATGATCGCTGAGCTCAGGAAGATGAGAAATTTCAGAAACAAGATTGGGTGAAGAAGTTAACACTAAGTCAACCAAACTGACAGTTGTGGCTGTAACAAGTGCTGGCTTTGTGCCAAGCTGAGTGAGGTTGAAATCGACGCATACACTAAGAAAATCGAGACATTCTGAAGAATTGAGGGGCCACAGAAGGACACCGAAGAGTCCACACAATCCTAGAATAGTTAAAATTTCCCAAGACAAAGACCGGAAAGTCTGGAAAGATGGTTAAAATCAAATGAAGAACATCGTGTATCTCACTGGGGATGGTAGTAGACTAATTCGATGGTCTATAAGAAACACGAAAATCTATACGCTTATGGTTTGCACTAACGAATACACAAAGAAACTGAAAATTAGTTGACATGTTCACGCAGAAAAACCTCATGTTCTCAGATACAGCAATTAACACGCCTCCACCGGATCTAAATTGCCTATCATAGCGATGCACATTAAAACGCTTACCACACGCAAAAATTTCGCTGTTACGCATGTTAGCAGAGCACCACGTTTCTGTGAGAATAACTAAATCAGTAAACGATGATTATAAAACAGCATTCAGTACGTCACGGTTTTTTATGACATTCCGTGTATTAGTAAAAATAGTCGCAGTTTGTTGAACAGGTAGACGAAGTACGTTATTGATCTTAATCTGCTATGACGAAGATGTTTGTGCTGGGCTAGAAGAGAACCTATTAGCCAAAGCGCCTGCTACGGCCTCCTGATGACCCCCAAGCTCAGCGACAGTGTCAGTTTCAAAACAATGAACAAGCACATTTTCGTCGACATAAAGCTTGTTATAAATAAAATTAAAGGCAACATTAGGATACGAACCTTTCGCGATTTCAATTAGCTTACGTCGTGCGTGAATGGTTGCCGGCGAAAAATCCGCGTTTAAAAACACCGCTATTTTTTAGGACTGCATTTGACTTCAAAATAATATCTCAAGCCTTCAGGTTTGCAGGTTTGACAATTAGCGGACGACAACGGCTAGCAGAAAACGCTCCTATTCTGCTTGCCCGAGCAATACATTCCGCGTCAAACTAGAATTTTCATGGTTCGCGACAACACCGCTCTTATCTTTTCCTCCGACTGCGCCAATGTTTCACAATCGGAATCCTAGATTCAGTAAAAAATTAGGTTATCCGCCTGTTTCTCTCTTATAATTCGTCGAAGCGCGAGCGCAGAGGAGCTTTTTGTTTTCCTAGCTTCATTGACAACACGCTGCGTGGCTTGAAGTTCGCTCTGCCATTTGTCAAGCTTCAACGTATTCGTTTCTACATCGACGAGTCTTTTATTCACGTCGGCTAGTTTATTTTCCATCGACTGCTGGCTTTTTCTTGCTTTTGTCAATGAAGCTGGTTAAGCTGTCTTGACCTGTTTCAAACTTGAGAGTTCGGGCAGTAACATCCTGAAGTGGTTGTAGCATCTCGTCCATTTGCTTACTCTGGTTGTCAGTTACGGAAGCCGCTCGAGCACTAGGGTTAAGCTCGATATTTCCGCTCAGCAGTAGTCGCAAAACGCACAATGCATCAAAGCAATCAGCTATAACAACACAGCACCTCTGAGCGAGGCAGCACTACAAGGCAACAATAATCCAATTTCAGTGTTGAAATGCTTTGCCGATTACCTACCTGCAGCAGAAGCATCACAGGGTTAGATTGCGACCGCATTATCCCGAAGCTGTTTTGCCTACTGGCAATTTCCCTGCCAAAGAAGGGCGGGACGTGAAGGTTCCGATGATGTCGATGTCGATGAGATGGCTTCCGTCCAGGAGGAATCAACGCGGAAATGTTCAGGTAAACTAAATAATGTTCACAGAACATGTCACAAATCACGAACGAAGTGTGTTGTCGAGGCATGCATTCTGGCAAGCTGGTCCGGCCGAAGAAGTCCACCGGCAGCAGAAAGGACGTAAACATCTGCAGCAGAAACACCCCACAATTAGATTGTGCCCGCATTCTCTTGAAGCTGTCCCGCCCACATGCAGCAGTAATAAAAGTAAAATAACAAAAGAAACATTACTAGCGCATTCCTTGTATATATGTATAGCTTATTTTTTTGTTCTGAGACATGAAGCATAAATTGTCTATACGTACGCTTTGAACTCGCGTGGACCTATGTGTGTGTGCGCTCGTGCGAATAGGAAAACTTCTGTATACTTGTATGTTCATTCTAATACCCCTAAGGGCTCAGTAGCCTTTGGTGTGTGTAAAAATACTGCGTACACTGCATTCTTTTAGCACAACAGAGTACCTTGTTACTTTCTTATTCCTTTATGTGAAGGAAACAAATAAAATGGCACACAAAAGCGTACAGGCTCGCGAAAGTGAACAAACCAAGAGCATGATCGGTGCGATTGAAGAGCACGACATATATAACAATGATATATACTTGTAACGTATAAATATTTCAAATGAAAAACAAACATTAAAACGCGTCAGCAAGCCATCTATATCCTTGGTGCTTGAGAGTAAACAATCTGCTGTGAAGGTGAAGGTCGCTAAATTGTTTGCTTGCGATATATTAGTCATATAAGCAAGTGAGATTGTCGACTTAGAAAATTATCCGATAAAAATGAATCGTCCTGTTGTAACAGAAACAGCATACAGATTACTTATATTCATAACAATCCTTTAAGTATATTAACGCCTCTCTAGAATTTTTTATATGATTCGCCGCATGCTACAGATTCGCGAGCGGATGCAGTCGCCTTGAATCCAATAACAATCCGTAATCCAATAATCAATAACAATCCACTTACGGTGGTCCCAGTGTCTGTATTACGTCTCCCTTACTGAACACACTGCATTATCACTTCGGGTTTTCGAAATTGGTTTCATGGCTTTTACGCTTGTTCCGTCAAGCGACGTAAATATTTCATCCACTCGAACAAGCCGGCACGCAAGCTGCCACGACAGATTTGTGCTGCTAGCCATTAGGTGGTGTCGATTTTGCAGGAGTCGCCAACATGTTTCCATAACGCAGCCGAGTAATGCAATCTTCTTATCCGAGGCCTTACCGAAAAAAGCGACTGCCGAGATTACGGGATCTTGCCTCGTGGGTTCTTCCCACGCGTACTCTAGTAAAAAGGCCCTGAGCAACGACTGCTAGACACGCTGTCACTGAATACTTGTGAAAAGTCGATGGATGAAAAGTTTTGAAGAAGCGGCGTCATAGGAGAAGTCAACACGCTGTGTAAGGTGGTAACGCGACCTACATTCACTCGTGGTTTTTTATGGAACCCTAATATGTTTCGAGAAGCGCCTCAAACAAGCCTTCGGTTTGAAGCTGTCAAAGTTGAGACTTTTGCAGTTTCAAAAAGTGCGAAACATGGAGAACGTCCCAGTTTCCCCACTCTGCTGGCTTCGGGAGCGCGTAAAATTACTCCACGTCTGCTCATGTCGCTCCCCTTTTTTTTTTTTTACTTTAGTCGTCTCCCTTTGCAATAGTATGTCTCCAGCTCTGCCAACTTATTTCCTTAACTTCGAGACTGTGTGATCTTTCTTTTCTTTTTTTAATTCAGACATGAACGTCGTTCCAGCTCGCGCACAGTGAACGGAGAAAGGCTCGTTTTCGGTCTGGTTGAGGGGACAGTGGACATGTGACAACAGGAGTCTTGTCGCGACGTTGGATCGAAGACAGACTCCGATGCAATGTGGAGAGGACAATAGAAAGGAAGCCAGTCAAAAAATTGCGACACATGGGATTGTTTCGTTACTTCTACTTCTTGACGCTCGATCCCTACGCGAGCAAAGATTGCGCGAACGTGACAGTGTAGTTGACTTTCGTTGAAGTGGAATGATGTGCCTCTTTCTCTCTCTTTTCATTTTTCTCTTCCTTTCTCTCTTTCATGATGCACGTAATGTTATATTTAGTTTGTTTGATATTGAAGTATTTTGTATACACATGGTATCTTAGATAAATCGCACCAAACTTAAAAAAAGAAAACGAAGCTCTCTGCGGGAGTGAAGCCAACTATTTCTTAAAAACGTCGTACGAAAGTTTACGAATTACACATAAAAGACACGGACAGAACATCATCCGACTTTCAACCACACGCATACTTATTTTTACAGGCACCGGACATCCAAGTTACATACGTGAAACGTTCTAGCATTAGAAACGTTTAGCGATACTCAGAGTTCTACGTATGCGAGACGTTTCCCATACTGAAGTCACACGTGACGTCGCTCGTCACGTCACGAAGGTCATCGTGAAGATCACGTTGAAGGTCACGACTTTATAGTGAAGGGTCATGTGAGGGTCACGAACTTCACAATGCAGGTCATGTGAAGGTCACGACATTCACGAGGCCTTCACGGGTGATGTCATGAGGGTCACAAGGGTCACGAGTGACGTCACGAGCACTACGAGTGATGTCGCCCTCCAGTCCGTACCATCCCTTCCTCCTCCTCAACGGCTGCGCTTTAATTCGGCATTACAGGGAGTTGTCGATTATAGTCAAGGACAAACACAAATCTCCAAACGCGCAAACGGGTTAACGTCTTTCAATTTGTTTTCCCTTCGTTTTAGCCAGCCGTGCAAAGCAGGCGCTAAATACGCGTCGCACGTGTACTGTAAAATCGCTAACGTCAAGCACTTCATACTTGACCTTTGCACGATTTTCAAGCTTTCGCGCAATTCGTGTTCGTATGGCGAGGGATGTCTCCAGCCTGGAGAAGGGCGACGACTCGGTGACCTCTTCTCGTGCGAACCAACGGTGGTCGTACGTGTCGTACAGAATAAATCCTAATTGTTTTGATCGGTACAAAATTTCTATTTCAAAGCTAGATAGATTCATCTGTACTGCGAACAACAGTTCTAAAGTCGAGGTCCCAAACCCGTCGTCCGCCCCAGCGCTTAGTCCGCTTCGTCCAGCCGTTCAGTCTACGTCTTGCGCTATATGATGCCAGGTTGAAGAGTTCCACAGAAAACGCACAGAGGCGCTTCCAGCACTACAAATTATGATCCAGTGAGGTGTTTCTCAATGCGCTCTACAACATCCTAATTCACACATCGGCGTTTAAACGATTCAGGAGCCACTCTAATGACTTTTTAGTTTCTTCCCAATTATTGTTATTTATGCGAAAGCATTAACTGTCCCATGGAGCGAACCGACGTCATCAGCTTTGAAGCCGCGCCAAACGGCACCTAAACTCCTTTTTCCAAGTGGAAGCTGCGATCTGAGTGGCTCCCAGCTTCGAAGCGGCGCGAAAAGCCTAGCCAAACAGCACCTAGTTTCGCCGCTCCCAATAGAGAGCAGTGAGGTAGAAATCTGATGAATTTCCGGCTTGCTCCCATTGGCTGGCGCGTCAAAGTTTCATAGGAACGAGGCTCCCATCGGCCGTTGCGAGTCAGTTTCAACGACCGCCGCCCCATGGCGTGGTGTCCGCGCCGCCAGCGCGCGGGTAAAACGAAGCGTCTGGCCGCCGAGCGAGCAAGCGGCTCATAGCCGAGGTCAGCACGGCGAGAGAGAGCGCTCGGCCGTCCACGCCACAACGCCGCAGACGAAATAAGCCGGGAACAGAAGAACGACTTATAAATGCTTTCGCATTCGTAACTCATAAGAAGTGCTCAGGTGTACCTCGAGCATTTTACCTCATTAGTCGTTCGTCTACTCAGGGAACAGTGGTAGCCACGAAATATAAGCGCAACTTATTTTAGTTGGTCAGCCAAACTTCCACTGGCGACACACTATCTAAAAACGCGTGATTAGTGACATCACCGGTAACCATTATGTAATTGGCAATCGGCAAACGCCGTCAAAAAAATATGGACGCTAAATAACGCGTATTGCTCCGTAAACCATCGTTATTCTTTCAAGTACGCTTTCTTATTGAGCGTAGAGGAAGAAGAATAGAGGAAAAATTCTTTCAAAAGTGCAGAAACAAGGGCAAAAAAACCTAAAAAACAAAAGTTACCCAAGGTACATTAAGATGAAAAGAAAACACGCTTGCCCTCCCAGCGGCAGAACCAGCTGAAGCAGCTGGCGCGCATATGCGCTAGCGTTGCTATAGTGCATTCAGCGTGATTGAGTGATGCCCAGGCAACCCTCGCGCGCGGCGCCCCATCGTCCCATCGATGGACTAGTCGAAGCGCGTGCGCGATGCTGATCTCTGCAATTTTCATCTGCCATGTGTCGTGTGATGTTCTCGTGCGTTCAGTATGGTGCCGTACGCGTTTCTGTACCGGTGTGCACAACGTCCATGTGCTTCGCTGGGCGAGTCTGTACGTGGACGGCTTTGCGCGCTACCCCGAGAAGCGTCGTAGGCCTAACGTGCAGGACGCGCTTCCACGCGGTACCAGCCAAAGCTTGAAGATCGATGACGAACCAAAGGTATGGTGAATTAGGAATTCAGGACGACCTCGTGTATGACCTATGTGTGATCATATGCCAGACGCATCTCGCTAACAACTGTTCCCGCTCGAAAACAGAGTGCCAACTGTAGAATCGGTGTGCATTAAGAACAAAGTTGAGGCCCGGAATGATCTGTCTGGAAAGCGCTGCAATTCCGAACGCGAAAACGGCGTAATTTATGGCTCCGCCGCGGCTTCGTTGTTATAGCGAATCGACGCGGAAGGCTGCTGCGAAGCGCGAGTACTTCGAATCCGTCGAAGCCGGCCGGCGGATGCTTTGACGGACGCGACATTGATAATCTTTCTTCTTTCTTGCTTTCTTTTTCTTTACTTTTGTGGTACATTTTGTACAAAATAAATGCTTATTGGCACTTGCTATCCTCAGAATTTTCTGGGTGTTTTTCTTGGAACCTACGTATCACGGATGCAACTCCCTGCCCCAAATCGCTGCTTGATCATACCGCATTGGAGTCTATGACGGGGCGCGGCGATGTGGACGACGAACATCGTTCTGCGCCAGGCGCGTCCGGTTCTCCGATGCCGAAGTATCAAAGAGCCCAGGTCCATTAGTAACGGAGACCGCGTTCGAAACCTGAACCTCGACGATGCAAGCGGCTTTGGCGACGAGGCGACGATGCGTGCACGTCCTCGGCGCGGCAGCCATGAGCCTAACCCGCAGCCTTCTGGACAACCGCTTCGCTCCAACCCTCCAATCATTGAATTTTCCCTGCTCGTGTCGCGGAGCGAGCTTGCTTTGCTTCCTTTTTTAATATTTATTTGCTCATAACTTCCAAAATAATTAGAATTCTCGGAAAAACGTTTTTGCTCCATCTTCTTAAGATAGATGACGGGTTTCAACACAAATTTAAAAGGAGTTTAAAGATCATTAAAGGGCGGCCCCTTTAAACGAACAAATTAAGACTTTGCTAATTACTCCTAAAATAATGAAATAACTAGGTGCACTAAGAAAACATATATTTACTTTCACAAGACGCTTGCTCTACAGCATACAGGTCACTTCACTCCCGCGGAGCGCTTTTCTCTCTTTTTAACGTTTGGTGCAAGTTGTGTGGGACACCTTGTTCACCAGGACAAAGAGGAAGCGGTGTCGACTAAAAAGCATATTTTTAGTCGCGTATTAGTACATAGTCTTTCTTAGCGACGTTCCGCGAACCACACACACAGCTAAGTAAATTTGATGCTGCGCATATGAGAGATGGTATATGTCAAAATACTTCTAGGAATTCAAGCGAGAAAGTGACAGCTACATTGAAAGGTAGGAGAACAAAAACATTCAAGAAAGGACAAACACATGGTGGTACAAAGCGCGACACTGTTAGCGCGAACAAGCGATCGCTAGTTTTTCCGGGTTTTCTTTTGAAACCAAGTGATGTCATCCAAGTTAATATTGCTACGGAAAGAGCTCATTTGAGTTCTATAAAGTAAGCGATAAAATTTCGTGCTCGCTAATACTATTTAGAAGCAAAATGCGGTTCGCGCTAACTGTGTCGCGATGTGTACATTTTACTTTCCTATATCTCAATCTGACCACTTTTGAGGTTTAATGTTACATAAGAGGTACGCGAGAGATGGTTCGAATTGAGATATACCGCGTCATTTTATAGCCTTCGCATAGTAAATGAAGTCAGGGTGACAAGTTTTGTGTTTGAAATTTAGAGCCTTTGGCTGACAAAACGGTTTGTAACCCTTAACTGGGTCCAAACGGTTTGTCGGACGCCGTTTCATAGAACACGGTTTCATCGAATCAATTTCATCTAACGCCGTTTTATCCAACGCCATTTCATCGAACGCCATTTCATCGAAGGCCGTTTTATCCAACGCCGTTTCATCCAACGACGTTTCATCGAACGTCGTTTCATCGAACGCAGTTTCATCGAAGCCGTTTCATCGAAACAACCTTGTTGAGCAGTAGATTTTCCGGATCTACAAAATAGCTTCCTTCTGATACCGGGAGGATGTCAGAGTTACAATAATCATTATAATTTATAAAATTACTTTTCCAGAGGAGTTGGGAACTATTAGTGGCGTGCGCGATCGAGAGCGTCGCTGCGTTCGAACTTCATGACTGGCCAAAACAATTGCTTCCTGTATTTTTAAAATTAACGCCCAGTCGCCGGTTCACTGCGAGGCAAATCCTGCTAATCGCGGCTAGGAAAATCTTGGCCGTGACGTCGGGAAAGGAAACCATAAGGCGCGCCACCGAAAGATCTCGACGCTAATAGTCACTGACAGAATGATAACGGCAGTGCTTTGCCGCACCCCAAATCCTTTCCTCAAGCGGCTGATTTGGCCATGCACAAAGACGAGTTAGACAAGAGGCACATGGGTCTCGGCGAGTCCCCGGAATGGCGAACAGTTCGGTAAGACCACTTTGGATCATCTTGGCCTAACTTCTGCTGACTTGCCGATGTTGCCATACGCACACACAACACTGACGATGCTAGATTACGTTTCACTTTAAGTGCGAGCCCCAAGCTTTCAATTCCCCTACCAAGCATGCACGCTCATGTAGTGGAAGCATCGTTCAGGGCAACACGCTCATGCTCATAGCTTCGGCTTCGCTCGTGCGTGAAGTAAATGAAACCATAGCCCCTTTGTCCACTCTAATTCTCTAAGCCAGTAGTAGGCTAAAACTTATACATCACTACAAGAAGTTGGGAGTGATGCCGAGAAATCTGGAAGGGTCGTCACATCTACGAAAGTGACTGATTGACGTGCAGTTCCCTGCAAGATGATGTCCTATGGTGGGCAAGGTTGCAGCATGTTGGTCGTCAGCAGGAACACGTGGTTATACAGTCTCCGTGGGGACACTGCGGTCCCGTTGACTGTGGCCATGTGTGCCTGGAGCGTCACTGCTTCCTGAATGCTAGCCAGTGCCAAACTCCGGAACATGGTCACGATACTTCCCCAGCATCCCAACGTTCAGATACTGGAATTGGTAGCAGTGGTCTAGCAGACCAGCATTGATCACGAAGCAGTGGAAGAATGAATTAGACGTCTGAAACCAAAACGTTTCGTCCGGTTTTGGTACCATACCATCATTTATTGTTAAAGGTTGTTTGGATGCTTTTGTACCTGTCTTGACTTACCTTTTTAATTTGCCACTTGAAAATTTTATTTTTCCAGAAAAATGGAAGTCAGCCATTGTAGTGCAAATTTTCAAATCAGCAAACTCGTCAGATGTTACAAACTATAGACCTGTGTAATTACTGTCGTTATTTTCAAAGCTTTTCGAGAGCGTAGTAGAAATGCATCTTTCTAGTGGTCCTATCGTCGCCAACCGTGGTCAGGTCGACGCCACTGATTTTGACCTGAGCAAGGCATTTGACCTTGTGCATCATGAACTATGACTTCACAAACTGTCAGGATATAGACTGTCTTTGCCGCTATGTCTGTGGTTCAAAACATATTTGACTGGGCGCATTAACAGAGTTCGTGTTAGCGGTGTGTTATCGAGATCATACATATGTCCTTCTGGTGTTCCCCAGGGTTCAACTTTGGGACCTTCGCTGTTTAACGTTAATGAGCTTTATCGTTGTGTAAAACATTCAAAATTGCTCCAGTTAGCCAATCACATTACGATCTACAGACATATCAAGGGAACGCGACAGAACGGCACACGACAAAACAGCACGCGACAAAACAGCACGGTCAAAACAGCACGCGTCAAAACAGCACAGCGTCAAAACAGCACGACCTCAAAACAGCACGCGTCAAAATAGCACGCGACAAAATAGCACAGCGTCAAAACGGCAAAGCGACAAAAGGGCACGTGCCAAAACAGCAAGGCGTTGAAACAGTACAGCGACAAAACAGCACGCATGTAGCAACTTCGAGGCGCGCTCTTCACCTCTCTCTGCGCGAATATTTTCGAACCTCCTTAACCTCTTCATTTATTGTCGCTAGGTTATAAAGTAATTTATTGCCTATTTCCCTGCTATGTCACTGTCCCGACTAGTGCTGCTGTGGGATTGCTTCAAAACAAACGAAGTTTGCAGTAGGTTCTACTACTTAACTGCACTGATCTCTGAAGAGATTGGGTAGTTAGAGGTGATATCTTCGCGTCGATGTTGGCCGAGTTGCCAGGTCTTTTTTTTAGACTTAACGAAACAAAAAAAGTTATAGGAAAAAAGAAATCCAGAAGTTCAAGTTATGAACCGTCTGGTTTGCGGCAGTCCAGTGAGGCTACTCGTCGTTTCGTAATTACCAGCTAAGCGTAAAACGTCCCCCAAAAAAGCGGGACATGCGCCGATTACAGATGCATTGATAGAACTGGGAAGATAAGGCAACTTTAATGTCGAGCGAATTCAAGGTGTACCATGGGCACCGATTCTGCGGGGTTCATTCGCCGTGAAAAAATGTCCCGGAAACACGCGGCTGCAGCTTGCAGGCGAGAAGTTGTTTTGAGTTAAATTCACATATTATTGTCGACGAAGGCCTCGATCGAGTGGAAACCGGTGAAGCAGAAACATGCCACAGCCTCAATTCTGTTGCCGTACAGCATGGGCTAAGCACACCGTTGCCGCACACACTTCTTTTCTCTTTTACCAACTAACAACTGCCCATTGCCGTGCGATTGATTCATTTATTGTAGACGACATCACCAGCAAACTTGCGCGTCAATATTAGCAGAACTGCTCGAGAAATAGCCATAATACGTACCAGCGGGGGCTTTGGTACAGCCCAGGGAGCCTTCATGTGCGCATCGAGTATACTCCCCTCTACCAACTTGCTCCCATGAGAACGGATTTGACATATTGGCCGTCGACGAGTTGACCTTCGAGGAATTGGCCTAGACCCTCCATTCCTTTTCAGTGCCTACTTTAAGACATGAATTTTTTAACTCCATACGCTCAATTTAGGGTTCAGCGTTTGCGGCTTAAACCGATAAAACCGGTGAAAGGGCGACGAAATCTTTTTTACAAATTCGGTTTTAACTGAAAAAGGTCGGTATTTTCGAGGGCGTTTGGAGGTGTGGGTAGGGGAATGTGCCTCATTAGCCAGTGTTGGAGGTAAGGCGTTACTAGTAACGACATTACCGTTAACGCGTTACATTTTTCGCTAAAGCAGTAACGTACTCGTAGTATTTGCAATGACTAACGAGCAAAGTATTTTCGTTACTTTTTTACGGTATCGGCTATCAAATTACGTTACTCGTTACTTTTGACCACAACTGGTGAAATACATTGGGTATTTGGAAAAGGTCACGACACCTGATCTAACGTTTAGAATAGCAATCTTGTGCATAAAACTGGAGACGTTAGGGGAACTAAATTTGGAGTCACTAAGCTCAATGGTGGATCTAGCTTCTCTGCTCAAGGGGCAACTACTTGCGCTCGAGCACACAATGCCCAGGCAATGCCGTATCTTGCTGCTAATACTTCTGAACCTTCGATTTCCTAAAACGGTGGGTTTTCCACTTATCAGTTCATCTATTCACCCATCCGTCTCCAAATCCCGCACAAGCTTATCGCTGCGCGGAACCAGCATCCGTTTGGTTTTCCCGTGCGTGTTTAACCATTCAGCGGCCTCGGCGGCGCTCAAAATGTTCGGCCAGTTGCGTCCGAGGACGGGTGCGATCACTTGGCAGTGGAGTGCTTCATGACGAGCAAGTTGGCGATAAATCTTTCCCCGGCAATGGAGTATGGCTTTGCAGCGCCCACTCGCTTTCTCACTGGGGCGGTTAGGTGCACACAAGTCACCTGGCCGACCAAGCACTTTATGTAACGCCGACACACATTCACAAGATACTTGATCACGTCGCCGGCATAACCCAAACGGCTGTTTGAAATCGTAGTACGTTAGTAGGAACGGTAGCCTGTCTTCAAACCGAAGCTCGCGGAATGCGTCAACGACGAAGGTGACGGACTTTTCAACAGCCGGAGACGATCGAACCAAGATTAAACCCTACCGCCGTGACAGCAACGGCGGAAGCGCAATACGGCATCCAGGATCCCTTGCAGACGTAGAAGTGAACACGGCAGACGAAGATCGAGCGCGAAGGACAGCCAGAGCAAGCAAGCACTACCAAAATTACCGAAAGAACTGATAGCGAGCAAGTTGTCAGCTGTACTGGCGGAGCGTGGCAGGCTCGGCTCATGGGTTGGCTTATGACGACGTTACGTTGGCTAGTGGATTTCGTCCGACATTTCGCCTCATGGCTGCCACAAAATATCTATGTTTCTTCAGGAATCGAACATATTTAAAATCGGTGTGCACAACTTTCTCTCCACATTTTCTGTTATATTTGTAGTCCCAGTAGACAACACAAAAATAGTGTTTCGCAGTGTTAAAATTGATTATTGACACCATGACTGACGCAAATGTTCTTTGTGTGCCCGAGTCGACTTTACGACCGCATTCGCAATAAACATCACCTAAGTGTCATTTGAGTTGTGGTCTGGCAGGTCCCATCTAGAAAGTCATTTGAAAATCTGAATTGAATTTGGCGTAAACGGTGTTTTAGGTGCCGTCTGTCCGACAGGCGTATTAGAAAGCTAGCGCCGTCCCAGTCAATCCGACGCGGCGACACGCAGAGCGGAGGCTACGCGTGTCGCCGAACCCGAAGTCACGTGTCACACTGTCGTCGCACGATCGGTCGCGCTGGCTCGTAGCATTCGCTACGGTCCATCTTATGAACAGAGTAGAGCAGTCATACGGCCCAGGCTGAACAGCTAATTTGCGGGTTAAATATATGTCGCTTCTTGGATGGCTGACAAGCATCGCGCTGTTTTTAATATCCACAACACCACACAGATTTCAGTTGACTGCTTACGGTTCATTATCTTCATTTTCTCTGTCTGATTTTTTATGTATAAAAGAAAGTCTAAGCGGGGTATCGCGTAGCCGATTAAAAAACAAAGCCCCAATGAGAGACGAACGTTTCTAAAGAGATTGGGGCATCCAAACACGCAGGACCGTCATTGTTTTGCGGCGCTCACTGAGTTAGCTTTTCGCACAAGAAAAATGCATTTCGAAAAAACGTTATACATCACCTAGCAAGGTGATCTATATCACATGATTTTAGTGAGTGTGAACGTGACACAATCGCGTTTAAAAACGTGAGCGGCGGTCATCTTTCATTGCCGGGGTTGGGCCTTTTCCTGTAACGAATAGACAAATTGATCAAACGATTCTTCATTACAAAATATACACGCACTCTGTGTCAGTCTTCTTGTACGAACTAATTTCCAAGCAAAAATATACCCTGACAAAATCTACTATGACACGCACCGTAAGTACTAAGCTGGTAAGTACTAAGCTCGTCATTCTTGTCCAGCTCGCTTGCACCTTTGCATTTAATTGCATTATAATCATGGTTAGCAAGTTCTTGAAGCCTGCGTTTTTATTGTAGAATTGAGGAGAGTGACTGCCACACTTGTTTGTTCGAAGTCCGAAATTCGTTTCAAGACCCCTTTGATAACAACGTAATTGTGACCACTGATAAACCAAAATTGCCCTGCTTTAAAGGTGCCTCCCGCGATTAGAGGAGGACTATTGAGGGGCTTTCCGTGACGCCCTTGCAATATGTCATGACAGTTCTCGAGTCTTTGGAACTCTTAACCCACATTATAACTTTTGACTGGCGTCTGTCGAATCAAGAGATCCAACACGTCAAGAGAATTATTATTGGACTCTTTTTCTCAATATACCTTTTGACTCGTTAGATTTCTTGACCAGAAGCGGTTCCTCGGGGTCTGAGCGCGGCTTGCTGCTCTCTATATACTCCCCCTCCCCCTCCTCCTCTCCTGCGAGATCAAGAAGAAAGAGATAAAAAAGACAGCTTCCGTTTTGTCGGCTTTGTGCCATCATACGCACATTGGACAAGGACCTTGTTTCACGAAGGAAAACTCAGACTAAGAAAATATACTGAGAGATCGCTTTATGGCTGGAATTCGTCGTGGCAACAACTGAAAAGGAAAAAAAAAATGTAAACAGTGCAACGCCCCTTTTCTTTTGAGGCTATTTACTTAAATGGTTCTATTTTATGGCCCTTTGAGTATGTCCGCCTGACAACCCCTGACGTAGTCGATGACCATCGAATTGTGAATGTTCATGCACATATTATATCAAGAAACCGCTTCCGCCCGTCTGCACAAGAAATCAAGCTCGACCAAATGTCCATGCGTGCCGCAGCTGCCTATCGTGCAGGAGTGCTGTAATGGCGGCAACGCCCATGTTTTGACGGGGGCGCCTATTTGGGGGAAATTCTCTGCTTTGTTTTTATGTCATTTTGTTCGTATTCCCCGAGGCTTTAGGCGTAAACAAAGGCTTCTGAGAGATGGAAAAGGAGTGAATGGTATTCTTACGCCCTGCAAGATCGACTAAGCAAACAGGGATGGTCTCGTTCGGCGAGCAAAATCAAATCAGGATGCTACACGATTGGAATCACGAAACTTTCTGAACAGCATGCGGAGGACAAAGGGCTAGCAACCTGCGAGCTGTAAAGAAAGAAGAAAAAAATGTTAGTTTAAAAGTTCAAGAGAGCTCTTGTGCAGCTTCGTGCCACAGCTTCGATCGCTTGGAGCACGGAAAAATCCACGTTGGAAAAAGGGCAATGGCACGCGAACGGAGAGAGGGAGTATATTGCCCGCTGTCGTCTGTAGAGACCGTGAACTGCCGCTGTTTTTTTTTAAACAAAATGAAAAATGGGAGGCAAAACATTGTTTTATCAAAAGTACAAAGAAGTGTTGCCTGAAATCGGCTAGCACACTTTTTAATTAACACCCATTGCGTTTTATAGCTGGCACTTTTAATCGTTTTCGATTTCAATCTTCTGCAACGGAAAACATCACACCTATAGGCTTCGCCAACCTCCAGCTGGAACACGCGACCTCGCTGATTGGAAACGAGTCCAAGCCAAACATTGCCGCAACACGTGGCTCCTGAGTTGTAGCCCGCGCTGGCCTGCGGTAGTAGGCGACAATTGGCGCGCGTAGCTGGGTCCCGAATAAAGTACCGCAGCTATCCACCTGATCTCACGACGTCACGTGTAGTGAACACATTTAAAATTCCTTCGATCATTCTAAATAAACGCGGGGACCTCGTACGTGCGTGTTTCGTGCATGCAAGGGATTCGGAATCACCCGAAGTATTTCGTAACCGAGCTTCAAGGTGTCCTGGGGAGGTTTCTGAGATTCGCCTAAATATGGCGATAACTCACTGTGCGGGATATAACTACCCTAGGAATCCATAAATCATAATGATGCGCAGCTTGTCTTTCTGGTAAGAGATGAATAAACAATCTAACACACCGAAGTCATCTCCTGCGATGGTGTTCGGGCAGCCAGGGTGACACGTGAACAATGAAAAGGCGACATTTCGTTGACATTCAAACGCTGTAATTGCAAAATGTGTACGCTTTTGTAGATGAAGAAAGCGGATAAGAGTAGTCGAAAAAATCTAGTTTTTTTGCGGAGAGGGAACACAATACTGCAATAATCGTCAGAAAAAAAAGAAGAAGCAAACTATTTACTTTTTTGTTATTGTGGAAGTGATGCGTTTGGTCATCAGCTAGCTGGGTTGAATCGTAGTCCGGGCCGTATGGGTAACGAGCAGCACGCATTCGAGATATCACTCCGCGGTTCCACCGATCGGAGGCGCGAGGATCCCTCGCTTGCTATTGGCTGACAGTGATCCTGGTTTCGGAACAGGTTCCTCAAATCGCCGGAGATGACATGGGTGTGTTGCGATCTTTGATTGCTTTTCTAATAGGAAAATCGACCACGTATCGTTTACAAATCATAACGCACGCATATGGCACGCACTATCTCCTGTTCGAGCTTTCCGGGTCTATCAGAATCATCAGGGCATGTTCAATATTTTTCAGCTTATTTTTTGGGGTTCTCATTGGCTATGCACTCCTCCACAATAATAAAAAAAGAAGTATCCGTTTTGTTTCGCAACTGATAAAATCAAACACAAGTAAAACAAGACAAAAAAAAACGCTTAGTGAATGATGTGGTCGGGATTCTTTCAAGTTATCAACATAAAAAAGATCTGCACTGGAATGTCGGGACTCGTATATTGCGTACTCGAAGTTTCAGCTAAGTTTAGATTACACGTACGTTTAAGCACGTTAAAAAATATATTTTCTTTTACATTTATGAATAATAGATCGTGTTAATAACAACTCCACAAACGAGGTAATTCACGCACATAATTTATGGTGTGCGAGATTTCTTCCTCGAAGTTCTACCCACCTCTCATAAACGGCTTGATGCACATGCGACAGCATCAAACAGAGAACAACAAAGGGGCATTACTGGACGCCTGTCTCTCAAGATTCAGTTCAACACTAGATGCACCATGAAATTGAGATGCCGTCGGCAGATCTCCGCGCTACGGTTGCTTAAAAAAAGTGGCTCGAGCAGTTAAAGAGACGGCGTCTCATCAATTCGCAAGAAATGCGAACGCTGAATAAGTAAGCAGGTCGCCGGCCGAAACGGATCAAACGGGGAGAGGCCACGTTTTTCTTTTCTCGATGTGAAGGGTAATCTGATTTTGGCAGCAAACAAAATAAACCTATCTGAATTCAAATGTGTCCTCATTTGGTATGGAATGAGAGCAAATACAACTATAGAGTTCGCAAATTAGCTTGAGCACCGGACGACAGGAAATTTGAGCGAATTAATTTTGCTGCATTGCCGGAGGCTGACAAATGCCCATCATGTCTCTTAAGTCCTAGCTTATTGTTTCCTAAGTAAACTCCGCTTAAACAAAAGTCAACAAAATGGTTGCGTAACAAAGTCTACACGTTAGACTCATTCATGTCTGTACTGTATTTAATGCGCGGAAAGAGCAAAAAGGACCAAAGAAGAGGACTGTGGAAAGCTAGATGACTTTTCGCCTCCATAAAAAAAAATGTTACGTACACTGTTAGCAAAAATAACACGCCCAGGCATCTAAGCCGTTGTCCTATAGCGGACGCGTCAATGCATGGTCGTTTTACACGCAGCCATGTGGGATATTCGTCTACACATCAGGTGCCGTGTGAACTTTGACACGATACACCGTGTCTGCCTTCCGCGAAACACGGCTGAGCATGTTCCTCATAAAACATGGCGGCCAGCAGCCGACAACAGGCGAGAGACGCGCCCAGCGAGCCGCGCACTGTTCCGCCGAAGTGAGAGCGGTGAGACCACGCAGGTCGCGCTTGCTTTCGTACCATGTCTTTTATGCGCCGTAAATACAGTCTCCAAGCGCTAGCCTCATACCTAGTAAAGCAAGGACGAGGTGACTAACGGAGGATGGCGCCGCCCCGATAGCAGCCCACAGTAGCCTCGGCCAAGGCTTCGCTCACGTTTACGCTCCGATATCCTGTACAACTTCCGTACGCGCACTCTTCCGTTGGCTTTTAAGCGGACGAAACTTCTACAAACTGCGCCGGTAGCTTCGTTTACGCCGGTAGCGGCTGGTGGTCGGTTTCGAGAACAGAGCTCAGATCGTGCAAGAGCTTTTGGAACTTCTGGATGGCCCCCAGGAGCCTCAGCGCTTCCTTCTTGATTTGGTTGTACCGCTGTTCGGCAGTAGTCAGCGACAGCGGCCCAAAGGCAGCTGATCAGCGTTCACCAGATCTTGGTCCTGCAGGAGGACGGCGCCCGGGCCGTACGAGCTGGTTCATGCAAAAACGGTTGCTAGGTACTCTGGGTTCCATTGAGCCTCGCAGGAGCTGGATGCCACCATCTTCTTTAGCGAGCCGAAGGCTGAAGCTTGACCAGTCCCCCAGGTCCAAATCATGTCCTTCTTAAGGACGAGCCTGATTGGCGCAGTGGGGGCGGACAAGCTCAGCATGAAATGTCCGATGTGGTTCAGCATTTCCAGGAGGCGCCGCACGTCTTGTACGTCTGTCGGAAATTGCATACCCGTGATGGCAGGGGACCTTGTCAGGGTCTTGTGCTATGTCGTTCGAACTCAACACCACACCAAGAAACTTGAGTTGCGATAGCCCAAGGCGGCACTTGGAGGCATTCAGCGTAACGCCCGCTTGCTGCAGTCTCTCGACTGCAACTTGAAGTCTGCTGTCGGGTTTAGACCGGTCTCTGCAATAAACCAGGATGTCGTCTATCATGTGAAAGCATCATTTAATTCCCTCGAGAATCAGTGACATCGGGCTGTGGAACACCTCTGGGGCATAAGTAATTCCGAATGGCAGGCAGCGATAATAGAATCGCGCGAGGGGTTCAATGAACGTCATGTACTCCTGGCAGCTTTCGGAGAGGCGTACCTGGTGAAACCCAGACATTGCGCCCAGTTTCGAGAAGACGGTAGCGCTTCCCAGCAACCCAAACGCCTGGCCGACGGTCGGCATCATATGCTGCTCCTGGTGCAGTCATGTAGCCAGTGGGGAGGGGGGGGCGGGGGGTAGCATGGGGCCCACCCCCCTCCCCCGAAAACTTCCATTTTTCTAGGACCTCCCTCTCCCTTTCCCCCTCATACAGCATTTTGTCATGGGCGCCCCCCCCCCTCCCCCGAAACAAAATTCTGGCTACGTGACTGTCTCAGTGGATGACCTAGATAAGCTTGGTTAAGTCGACGCGCAGTCGATAGCCTTCCGCTGCCTCGGGATCCCTACAAGGTCGTCACACCATGCCGTAAGAGCCTCGACCCCCGACCACCGAAGAACGCCAATGTTTGAAGGCGAGGACACTTCTCCTGTCCGCAATATTTCAATGCTGTTCAGCCTTCTTTTCCGAGATCAACCGAAATTCGGCTACCACGGCACGTGAGAGGCGGTCGGCGGAGAAGACACGAGCTGGCACGAGACAGTGCGTGCCGAGCGTGGCTGGAGCTGTACAGGAACGACGAAGCCGGGCTACCTGGCCTGGCACATGGCGAACCCCGGAGCGGTTCACCAGCGAGGTTCGAGGTCCGGACCGGTGGAAACGGCGAGCCCTGGCTATCTAGCCTAAGCCACGACGATCCCGGGGTGGTTCCGCAGCGAGACGCGGGCAGTGATAGCCCGGGACAGCCAGCGTACGCAGCGCTGGCGTGGGAAAGGCGATCCGCAGGCCTGGACACGGACTTCACTGTGAGCTCTGATCGACGGGCGACAACGAGGGTCGGCGTGCCTAGACTGCCGGCTCTCTACAACGGGCAACCGGGAGGTACAGTAAACCCATTCGCTGTCTTCTCGTGGTGTCATGTCCCTCCCTGAGTGACGAGTGGAGCGCATACCGATCGGGCGGCGATTACTAGTAGAGCGAACCATAAAAGGAACCCCACAACCCATAGCAGACGTGCCGCGCACACAAATTAAATACGAATAGAAAGGTGTAACGATCTTACACTTTTTTAATATATTTATTAAATATCAGAAAGCACATCTGAAGATTTCAGACTAGAAACTCAATCAAAGGCGAAATTTGAGGTTATCGCAAACGACAGTGGCAGAAAACTGCAACAAAATTGCAGACGGCCCTTAATATGTCCAGGCATAGCGTAACAGACGAACCGGCGGTAGTAAGCGCCGAAGCGACGGAGAGAGAGTAAAACTAAGCCAAGCAAGGCAAAGCAAAGCACGCGATCGTTCGAAAATCCAGTAAACAATTAAAATAGAGAAAAAAGCAAAAACAAAACATAAAAACAGGATGGAGAAAGAACGCGGCAGCGTTGCGTCCCTGAAACATAAAAAGAAAGTAGACTTTGAATAATGTAAGGAGTTGCAAGACGGTCCAACGGATGCCGGCCTTTAGCGTAGATGACTCAGAGGTCGTTAGTCGTCCCGGCGCTAACAGGAATGTGTGCACCGTGCATACCGTAACCGAAATCGCCTTTATTTGCGTTACGACGATTTCCTCTTTTTTTTCTTTTTTTGCACGCGCGAGAAGTTTGCTTTTTTGTAACTCCGCTTATATTAATTTCAGTAATAGCGTCAAATTTGCATGTGCACAATCGACTTCTTTTAGAGCATAGTGACATCGCATGTAGCGTACGTGGTTCGAAATTGCGTTTGGCTTTTTCATCCGGAAACGATGATAACGGGATTCGCCAACTCGCCTATTTTGGCAAAACGGTTATAAGCAAGACATTCATGAAAAAAAAACGAATTGATTAATAAGGACAGTAAAGTTGAAACAAAGCCAAGATCTAAAAGTTTTGGTACATTCCCCTTTTTCAAGAAACACCTCGAAGGTACATTCCTGTTTTGCCTGCCTCACATAAGTTGTGACAGAGTGTTTTCTTCAGGTGGGCCCCTAGATTGCAACCTGAAAGCTGTAACATCATTCCCACGCGAAGAAAATGTCCGTCATGTAGTCTAGTCAGAATCTGGCAATGAACTGCTTTATTAGGTGCGGAGCATGAGCTTATATACTGGGCGCGCTAGTGGATACAGCGCCGACTGCCGGGATTATGACTGGCCCATGACATCTTCCTCCTCTTCAGGTCGGTTGCGCTCCGAGGTTGGGTATCGCTGAGGTTTCGTCCGTAGTCGCGTACTTCTGCGCTCTGGGATAGCCGATTGAACGTTGGTAGCTCCGGCGGTCGCGTCTTCATCTGCAGGTGACGGTGCGTGTCCAACCTGGTCGTCCCCGGGAGGTGTCTGTTGACTCAAAGTATCGGCTGTTCCATTCCCGTGGACCGACGGGGCATTTTCAACTGTAGTAGTAGTCGGCAGAAGTCGCAAATCCTCCCTCGTACGTCTTTTGCTCTGACCATCTTCAGTGGTGACCACGTAGGACCTGGGTGCATCTGTTGTGCCTTCGATGACCGCGGGAGTCCAGGTTCTCTGCAAACTGTCATAAACGGTTACGGGGAAACCTGGTCGCAAATCAGGAAGTTGGCGCGCTGTTCGGTCGTATGAAGCCTTCTGCTTGTCTCGAATTTCCTTCAGACGACTTGTCACTACCTCTGTTGGTACGGTTTCGGGTTTCATATGACTTGTGGTAACGGGCAACAGCGTTCTTGTTTGGCGCCCCATTAACCGCTGTACCGGCGACTTGAGGTGGGCATCTCTAGGCGTGTTGCGCCATTCTAGCAGTGCTAAA
>JAZHYW010062889.1:0-22264 GCA_037355805.1 Ixodes ricinus
TAAACAAACGTGTTTTTACTTATTGGAAAACCGCTTGAGTTGGACGTTGAACCAAGGTATGATGTGTGTGGAACGTTACGGCACGAAACGGCATGTATGTAATCCGTGTGTGATATAACAATATTTAAAAAAAGGTTCCAATTTTTTGAATTGATCGTTGTGAAAAAGAATCGATGTCGCCATCCATAAAAGGAGCGAGTTTATTGTTTATGGCGTCAAAATCAGCTTTCTTATATTTGCGAACGAACTTGATTCTTTTCAGAAGAGTAACTACAGGTAAATGTAAGGTGATGTGTAACGTGCAATGATCGCTGAGCTCAGGAAGATGAGAAATTTCAGAAACAAGATTGGGTGAAGAAGTTAACACTAAGTCAACCAAACTGACAGTTGTGGCTGTAACAAGTGCTGGCTTTGTGCCAAGCTGAGTGAGGTTGAAATCGACGCATACACTAAGAAAATCGAGACATTCTGAAGAATTGAGGGGCCACAGAAGGACACCGAAGAGTCCACACAATCCTAGAATAGTTAAAATTTCCCAAGACAAAGACCGGAAAGTCTGGAAAGATGGTTAAAATCAAATGAAGAACATCGTGTATCTCACTGGGGATGGTAGTAGACTAATTCGATGGTCTATAAGAAACACGAAAATCTATACGCTTATGGTTTGCACTAACGAATACACAAAGAAACTGAAAATTAGTTGACATGTTCACGCAGAAAAACCTCATGTTCTCAGATACAGCAATTAACACGCCTCCACCGGATCTAAATTGCCTATCATAGCGATGCACATTAAAACGCTTACCACACGCAAAATTTCGCTGTTACGCATGTTAGCAGAGCACCACGTTTCTGTGAGAATAACTAAATCAGTAAACGATGATTATAAAACAGCATTCAGTACGTCACGGTTTTTTATGACATTCCGTGTATTAGTAAAAATAGTCGCAGTTTGTTGAACAGGTAGACGAAGTACGTTATTGATCTTAATCTGCTATGACGAAGATGTTTGTGCTGGGCTAGAAGAGAACCTATTAGCCAAAGCGCCTGCTACGGCCTCCTGATGACCCCCAAGCTCAGCGACAGTGTCAGTTTCAAAACAATGAACAAGCACATTTTCGTCGACATAAAGCTTGTTATAAATAAAATTAAAGGCAACATTAGGATACGAACCTTTCGCGATTTCAATTAGCTTACGTCGTGCGTGAATGGTTGCCGGCGAAAAATCCGCGTTTAAAAACACCGCTATTTTTTAGGACTGCATTTGACTTCAAAATAATATCTCAAGCCTTCAGGTTTGCAGGTTTGACAATTAGCGGACGACAACGGCTAGCAGAAAACGCTCCTATTCTGCTTGCCCGAGCAATACATTCCGCGTCAAACTAGAATTTTCATGGTTCGCGACAACACCGCTCTTATCTTTTCCTCCGACTGCGCCAATGTTTCACAATCGGAATCCTAGATTCAGTAAAAAATTAGGTTATCCGCCTGTTTCTCTCTTATAATTCGTCGAAGCGCGAGCGCAGAGGAGCTTTTTGTTTTCCTAGCTTCATTGACAACACGCTGCGTGGCTTGAAGTTCGCTCTGCCATTTGTCAAGCTTCAACGTATTCGTTTCTACATCGACGAGTCTTTTATTCACGTCGGCTAGTTTATTTTCCATCGACTGCTGGCTTTTTCTTGCTTTGTCAATGAAGCTGGTTAAGCTGTCTTGACCTGTTTCAAACTTGAGAGTTCGGGCAGTAACATCCTGAAGTGGTTGTAGCATCTCGTCCATTTGCTTACTCTGGTTGTCAGTTACGGAAGCCGCTCGAGCACTAGGGTTAAGCTCGATATTTCCGCTCAGCAGTAGTCGCAAAACGCACAATGCATCAAAGCAATCAGCTATACAACAACACAGCACCTCTGAGCGAGGCAGCACTACAAGGCAACAATAATCCAATTTCAGTGTTGAAATGCTTTGCCGATTACCTACCTGCAGCAGAAGCATCACAGGGTTAGATTGCGACCGCATTATCCCGAAGCTGTTTTGCCTACTGGCAATTTCCCTGCCAAAGAAGGGCGGGACGTGAAGGTTCCGATGATGTCGATGTCGATGAGATGGCTTCCGTCCAGGAGGAATCAACGCGGAAATGTTCAGGTAAACTAAATAATGTTCACAGAACATGTCACAAATCACGAACGAAGTGTGTTGTCGAGGCATGCATTCTGGCAAGCTGGTCCGGCCGAAGAAGTCCACCGGCAGCAGAAAGGACGTAAACATCTGCAGCAGAAACACCCCACAATTAGATTGTGCCCGCATTCTCTTGAAGCTGTCCCGCCCACATGCAGCAGTAATAAAAGTAAAATAACAAAAGAAACATTACTAGCGCATTCCTTGTATATATGTATAGCTTATTTTTTTGTTCTGAGACATGAAGCATAAATTGTCTATACGTACGCTTTGAACTCGTGTGGACCTATGTGTGTGTGCGCTCGTGCGAATAGGAAAACTTCTGTATACTTGTATGTTCATTCTAATACCCCTAAGGGCTCAGTAGCCTTTGGTGTGTGTAAAAATACTGCGTACACTGCATTCTTTTAGCACAACAGAGTACCTTGTTACTTTCTTATTCCTTTATGTGAAGGAAACAAATAAAATGGCACACAAAAGCGTACAGGCTCGCGAAAGTGAACAAACCAAGAGCATGATCGGTGCGATTGAAGAGCACGACATATATAACAATGATATATACTTGTAACGTATAAATATTTCAAATGAAAAACAAACATTAAAACGCGTCAGCAAGCCATCTATATCCTTGGTGCTTGAGTAAACAATCTGCTGTGAAGGTGAAGGTCGCTAAATTGTTTGCTTGCGATATATTAGTCATATAAGCAAGTGAGATTGTCGACTTAGAAAATTATCCGATAAAAATGAATCGTCCTGTTGTAACAGAAACAGCATACAGATTACTTATATTCATAACAATCCTTTAAGTATATTAACGCCTCTCTAGAATTTTTTATATGATTCGCCGCATGCTACAGATTCGCGAGCGGATGCAGTCGCCTTGAATCCAATAACAATCCGTAATCCAATAATCGAATAACAATCCACTTACGGTGGTCCCAGTGTCTGTATTACGTCTCCCTTACTGAACACACTGCATTATCACTTCGCGTTTTCGAAATTGGTTTCATGGCTTTACGCTTGTTCCGTCAAGCGACGTAAATATTTCATCCACTCGAGCAAGCCGGCATGCAAAGCTGCCACGACAGATTTGTGCTCTAGCCATTAGGTGGTGTCGATTTCGCAGGAGTCGCCAACATGTTTCCATAACGCAGCCGAGTAATGCAATCTTCTTATCCGAGGCGTTACCGAAAAAGCGACTGCCGAGATTACGGGATCTTGCCTCGTGGGTTCTTCCCACGCGTACTCTAGTAAAAAGGCCCCGAGCAACGACTGCTAGACACGCTGTCACTGAATACTTGTGAAGAGTCGATGGATGAAAAATTTGAAGAAGCGGCGTCATAGAGAAGTCAACACGCTGTGTAAGGTGGTAACGCGACCTACATTCACTCGTGGTTTTTTATGGAACCCTAATATGTTTCGAGAAGCGCCTCAAACAAGCCTTCGGTTTGAAGCTGTTAAAGTTGAGACTTTTGCAGTTTCAAAAGTGCGAAACATGGAGAACGTCCCAGTTTCCCCACTCTGCTGGCTTCGGGAGCGCGTAAAATTACTCCACGTCTGCTCATGTCGCTCCCTTTTTTTTTACTTTAGTCGTCTCTCCCTTTGCAATAGTATGTCTCCAGCTCTGCCAACTTATTTCCTTAACTTCGAGACTGTGTGATCTTTCTTTTCTTTTTTTAATTCAGACATGAACGTCGTTCCAGCTCGCGCACAGTGAACGGAGAAAGGCTCGTTTTCGGTCTGGTTGGGTGGGACAGTGGACATGTGACAACAGGAGTCTTGTCGCGACGTTGGATCGAAGACAGACTCCGATGCAATGTGGAGAGGACAATAGGAAGGAAGCCAGTCAAAAAATTGCGACACATGGGATTGTTTCGTTACTTCTACTTCTTGACGCTCGATCCCTACGCGAGCAAAGATTGCGCGAACGTGACAGTGTAGTTGACTTTCGTTGAAGTGGAATGATGTGCCTCTTTCTCTCTCTTTTCATTTTTCTCTTTCCTTTCTTCTCTTTCATGATGCACGTAATGTTATATTTAGTTTGTTTGATATTGAAGTATTTTGTATACACATGGTATCTTAGATAAATCGCACCAAACTTAAAAAAAGAAAACGAAGCTCTCTGCTTGAGTGAAGCCAACTATTTCTTAAAAAGCGTCGTACGAAAGTTTACGAATTACACATAGAAGACACGGACAGAACATCATCCGACTTTCAACCCACGCATACTTATTTTTACAGGCACCGGACATCCAAGTTACATACGTGAAACGTTCTAGCATTAGAAACGTTTAGCGATACTCAGAGTTCTACGTATGCGAGACGTTTCCCATACTGAAGTCACACGTGACGTCGCTCGTCACGTCACGAAGGTCATCGTGAAGATCACGATGAAGGTCACGACTTCATAGTGAAGGTCATGTGAGGGTCACGACCTTCACAATGCAGGTAATGTGAAGGTCACGACATTCACGAGGCCTTCACGGGTGATGTCATGAGGGTCACAAGGGTCACGAGTGACGTCACGAGCACCACGAGTGATGTCGCCCTCCAGTCCGTACCATCCCTTCCTCCTCCTCAACAGCTGCGCTTTAATTCGGCATTACAGGGAGTTGTCAGATTATAGTCAAAGGGAGCAAACACAAATCTCCAAACGCGCAAACGCGTTAACGTCTTTCATTTTGTTTTCCCTTCGTTTTACTCAGCCGTGCGAAGCAGGCGCGAAATGCGCGTCGCACGTCGCACGAAAAATGCAAACGTCAAGCACTTCATACTTGACCTTTGCACGATTTTCAAGCTTTCGCGCAATTCGTGTTCGTAAGGCGAGTGATGTCTTCAGCCTGGAGAAGGGCGACGACTCGGTGACCTCTTCGTGCGAACCAGCTTGGTGGTCGGACGTGTCGTACAGAATAAATCCTAATTGTTTTGATCGGTAAACAAATTTCTATTTCAAAGCTAGACAGATTCATCGGTACTGCGAACAACAGTTCTAAAGTCGAGGTCCCAAACCCGTCGTCCGCCGCCAGCGCTTAGTCCGCTTCGTCCAGCCGTTCAGTCCACGTCTTGCGCTATATGATGCCAGGTTGAGAGTTCCACAGAAAACGCACAGGGCGCTTCCAGCACTCTACAAATTATGACCTTAATTGAGGTGTTTCTCAATGCGCTCTACAACATCCTAATTCACACATCGGCGTTTAAACGATTAAAGGAGCCCTCTAATGACTTTTGAGTTTCTTCCCAATTATTGTTATTTATGCGAAAGCATTAACTGTCCCATGGAGCGAGCCGACGTCATCAGCTTTGAAGCCGCGCCAAACGGCACCTAAACTCCTTTTTCCAAGTGAAGCTGCGATCTGAGGGCTCCCAGCTTCGAAGCGGCGCGAAAAGCCTAGCCAAACGGCACCTAGTTTCGCCGCTCCCAATAGAGAGCAGTGAAGTCGAAATCTGATGAATTTCGGCTTGCTCCCATTGGCTGGCGCGTCAAAGTTTCAAGGAACGAGGCTCCCATCGGCCGTTGCGAGTCAGTTTCAACGACCGCCGCCCCAAGGCGCTGCGTGTCCGTGCCGCCAGCGCGCGGGTAAAACGTAGCGTCTGGCCGCCGAGCGAGCAAGCGGCTCCACAGCAGAGGTCAGCGCGGCGAGGAGAGCGGGCGCTCGGCCGTCCACGCCACAACGCCGCAGAGGAAATAAGCCGGGAGCAGACGGACGACATAAATGCTTTCGCATTCGCAACTCATAAGAAGTGCTCAGGTGTACCTCGAGCATTTTACCTCATTAGTGGTTCGGGCTACTCGGGGAACAAGTGGTAGCCACGAAATATAAGCGCAACTTATTTTAGCTCGGTCAGCCAAACTTCCACTGGCGACACAGTATCTTAATACGCGTGATTAGTGACATCACCGGTAACCATTATGTAATTGGCAATCGGCAAACGCCGTCAAAAAAATATGGACGCTAAATAACATGTATTGCTCCGTAAACCATCGTTATTCTTTCAAGTACGCTTTCTTATTGAGCGTGAGGGAAGAAGAATAGAGGAAAATCTCTTTCAAAAGTGCAGAAACAAGGGCAAAAAAACCTAAAAAACAAAAATTACCCAAGATGAAAAGAAAAAAACACGCTTGCCTCCCAGCGGCAGAACCAGCTGAAGTAGCTGGCGCGCATATGCGCTAGCGTTGCTATAGTGCATTCACGTGATTGAGTGCTGCCCAGCCAACCCTCGCGCGGGCGCCCCATCGTCCCATCGATGGACTAGTCGAAGCGTGTGCGCGATGCTGATCTCTGCAATTTTCATCTGCCATGTGTCGTGTGATGTTCTCGGCGTTCAGTATGGTTCCGTCGCGTTTCTGTACCGGTGTGCACAACGTCCATGTGTTCGCTTGGGCGAGTCTGTACGTGGACGGCTTTACGCGCTACCCCGAGAAGCGTCGTAGGCCTAACGTGCAGGACGCGCCTTCACGCGGTACCAGCCAAAGCTTGAAGATCGATGACGAACCAAAGGTATGGCTAATTGGAATTCAGGACGATCTCGTGTATGACCTATGTGTGATCATATGCCAGACGTATCTCGCTAACAACCGTTCCCGCTCGAAAAAACAGATGCCAACTGTAGAATCGGTGTGCAATAAGAACAAAGTTGAGGCCCGGAATGTTCTATTCGGAAAGCGCTACAGTTTCGAACGCGAAAACGGCGTAATTTATGGCTCCTCTGCTGCCTTCGTCGCACGTGAATGAACGTGAATCAACGCGGAAGGCTGCTGCGAAACGCGAGTACATCGAAGCCGTCGAAGCCGGCCGGCGGATGCTTTGACGGACGCGACATTGTAATCTTTCTTCTTTCCTTCTTTCTTTCTTTCTTTTCTTTACTTTTGTGGTACATTTTGTACAAAATAAATGCTTATTGGTACTTTCTATCCTCAGAATTTTCTGGTTTTTTTCTTGGAACCTACGTATCACGGTGCAACTCCCTGCCCCAAATCGCTGCCTTGATCATACCGCATTGGAGTCTATGACGGGGCGCGGCGATGTGGACGACGAACATCGTTCTACGCCGGCGCGCGTCCGGTTCTCCGATGCCGAAGTATAAAGAGCCCAGGTCCATTAGTAACGGAGACCGCGTCCGAAACCTGAACCTCCGACGATGCAAGCGGCTTTGGCGACGAGGCGACGATGCGTGCACGTCCTCGGCGCGGCAGCCATGAGCCTAACCCGCAGCCTTTGGACAGCCACTTCGCTCCAACCCTCCAATCATTGAATTTTCCCTACTGTGTCGCGGAGCGAACTTGCTTTGCTTCCTTTTTTAATTTTTATTTGCTCATAACTTCCAAAACAATTAGAATTCTCGGAAAAACGTTTTCGCTCCATGTTATTAAGATAGATGACGGGTTTCAACACAAATTTAAAAGGAGTTTAAAGATCATTAAAGGGCGGCCCTTTTTAAACGAACAAAGTAACGTTTTTAAGCGAACACATCTCTGCCAAACATATGTACTCGAACGCAAAAGTAACGTAATGGTAACGTTCGTTATTTTTGAAAAGTAACGGTAACGGTATATCGTTACGTTTGTAAAAAAGTAACGTAGCTCAATAACGGGGTATCCTTGCCGAACTAACGAGTAACGCCATTTCGTTACTTTTTTCAGTAACGGGCACAACACTGCTCATTACTGACCGTATGACCACTTCCTTTCGCAGTTTTCAGCTTGCCTGAGGTCGGTTCAACTTTCAACAAAGTGAACCGACGCAATGGCTCAGGACGAAATCTGGGTTTTCCACCTGATAGGAATTTGTGTGCCAATTCTTTGCTCAAAGAATGAGAGTTTAATCGCCAACTGTACAATAAAATTAAAGGGCATCCGTTAATGCCGCACATTTTTTAACACCACTAGCTTCCGTCTACTAGAGGAGGGCATTAATACGATTGCATTATTGTCGTTTCTTGGTCTGCGCGAATTAACCACCTCTCGCAGTCGTAAAAATGGGGAAAGACGCACTGAGTACAGCGCTTGCAAATTTTTGGATTTTGATATTTGCCTCTCCGAACGAAGTGGTAGTAAAGCTCATGTTCGTCGTGCGTACAAATCGAGCCCACGATAATCATGTCAGATCACGATAGAGCCCAGTGCGTCTTGCAGAACAGGTCACGTCGGCTGGCACAGACAGCAACAAATAAGAAATCCAGTACCTAGTTTACTCACTCTTCATTTTAAACAAAGCCTTTAAATATTGCATTTTCGTCAGTATACTGGTTTTCGTCAATAAAGCGAAAAGAACTGAAAAGTTTATGCGTCTACAAATATTCTCAGCAATAAACCGAAAACTTCGGCTTGGAATAAAAACCGAAAAATGTACGCCGAGTTTCAAAATAATAAAAACCGAAAACGCCACACCCTAGCTATATTGTCAATGTCCTGTTTTGACTCTGTGCTGTTTTGACGCTGTGCTGTTTTGAAGCCATGTTGTTTTGGCACGTGCCCTTCTGTCGCTTTGCTGTTTTGACGATGTGCTGTTTCGTCGCGTGCTATTTTGACGCGTGCGGTTTTATCGTCATGCTGTTTTGACGCTGTGCTGTTTTGACGCGTGCTGTTTCGACGGTGCTGTTTTTGTCGCGTGCTGTTTTGTCGTGTGCTGTTCTTTCATGGTTCCACATATCAAATCGGATGCTGATTGCGAACTTTTGCAAAAAGACATGTCTGCAATCTTGTTATGGTGTGAGGTGAAAAACTTGCGTTTAAAAAGGAAACATTCGCTTGTCATTTTTTTTTTCGAGCAAAAAATGTGTTCTCTAATATTTTTGCATAAGCTAGAAAATGAACCATTACATCGAGCGGATTGTGTGTGGGATTTGGGCGTCTATGTGGATTCCACCCTCAGTTTTGATGCACATTTGTTAAATTTGGTGAGTCCATGCTTCCGACGTTTTGGTTTGTTTTCGAGAACAACCCGAGATTTCAAGGAGCGCTCGTACCTTGTCAGGCTTTATACCTCTATTGTGCGCTCAAAACTTGAGTTCGGCTCCGTGGTCTGGAACTGTTTGAAGGTGGCAGGCTCTGAGAGGTTAAAACATGTCAGAGGAAGCTGGCACGCATTGTATACGACCGTTATTACGGTCGCCGGATTTTTTTAGTCACGAGTCAATGTTACACAGGATGAATTTGCACACATTTGTAGCTCGGCGAAATTTTCGAGATTATGTATTTTTGCACAAAGCTGTGCATGGAACATTAAGTTGTTCTGAACTTGTGTCTCTGCTCTCTTTATCCGTTCCAGGCATGAGCAATCGCAACCTCCACACGATCTTTGTGCAAGACCTTTGTTCACTTTCCCCCATGTTGCGTATTCAAAACAGTTTTAATACACTTAGCACGGAGGTTGATCTATTCGATAGTGAACGCTCGTTTAAAAATGTCCTAAGCATTCAGCTTCATTAGGATCAATGTTTTTTGTTTCCTTTTTTTACAAAGAGTGTATTTGTGTGTACCAGCATTCAGGCTTCGGCTGTTCCTGGCCACAAGAAAGAAATAATAAAGAATAAAGAACTGGATTAATCACTGTAGCTGGATAGAAACATGACAACAGGTACATCAGTCCTCTAAGCATAAAATATTTTGCACCTTAGACACATAATTCTCAAAATGGGGGACTCAATGGGAAAGTAGATCAGTCAAAATTTTACCACGCAACTTTTTCCACGGAACATTTTTTTTAAACTCCTCAAACATAGAAAATGCTACGAGCCGGCTCTCTCATATCATATTTAGAAACTGTTATTTAGTCATTTTCACCTCGTCAAGCCTGCACACCGATTCCCGTTTTAGTACAAAAGGGAAGACGATCAGTCCAGTTCTGTTTATTCACATCAAAGCCCGTTAAAGAATAGCTTTACAATGTTGGCAGGAGCTATATCAGTCAGGTTTGAGTGACAATCAGTAATAGGAAGACAAGTGATGTTGTTCTTTTTAATTTCTTTAAATTTGTCAGTTTGTAACAAGATCATCTGAATCTTCTAAGAGCTAGAGAGACTATGTAGTGATATCTATTCTACTAATTCAAACATAAATATTTCTTAATAAATTGTATTTCGTTACTATAAACATTTTTCCGCATTTTTTTCTTTTTTTTTTGCAATGCGGGTATTTATTATTTTACGTTGCTTTGGTAGCCGCTGTCCCTGGAACTTTGTCTCACACGGTGGCAGTCATCCAGCGACTCTGTATGACCTGCGGGAGTCCTGGGGCAGTTTGGTTATCCCGTGCGTGTTTAACCGTTCAGCGGTCTCGGCGGCGCTCACAATGTTCGGCCAGTTGCGTCCGAGGACGGGTGCGATCACTTGGCAGTGGAGTGCCTCATGACGAGCAAGTTGGCGATAAATCTTTCCCCGGCAATGGAGTATGGCTTTGCAGCGCCCACTCGCTTTCTCACTGGGGTGGTTAGGTGCACACAAGTCACCTGGCCGACCAAGCACTTTATGTAACGCCGACACACATTCACAAGATACCTGATCACGTCGCCGGCATAACCCAAACGGCTGTTTGAAATCGTAGTACGTTAGTAGGAACGGTAGCCTGTTTTCAAACCTAAGTTCGCGGAATTCGTCAACGACGAAGATGACGGACCTTCTCAACAGCCGGAGACGCTCAGAACCAAGATCAAACCCTACCGCCGTGACAGCAACGGCGGAAGCGCAATACGGCATCCAGGATCCCTTGCAGACGTAGAAGTGAACACGGCAGACGAAGATCGAGCGCGAGGGACAGCCAGAGCAAGCAAGCACTACCGAAATCACCGAAAGAACTGATAGCGAGCAAGTTAATTGTCAGCTGTAGTGGCGGAGCGCGGGAGGCTCGGCTCATGGATTGGCTTATGACGACGTTACGTTGGCTAGTGGATTTCGCCCGACGTTTCGCCTCATGGCTGCCACAAAACATCTGTGTTTCTTCAGGAATCGAACATATTTAAAATCGGTGTGCACAACTTTCTCTCCCCGTTTTCTGTTATATTTTGTAGTCCCAGCAGACAACACAAAAATAGTGTTTCGCAGTGTTAAAATTGTTTATTGACGCCATGATTGACGCAAACGTTCTTTGTGTGCCCGAGTCAACGTTACTAGAGCCCCTCAGTTGGGAAACTGCCATAGAGCCTGCTTTAAAAAAGTGGCTCCGATCCGTACTCGAGAAACCGAGCAAATGGCGATCGCAACGCCGCCATTTCTCCCGCAGCGTCCACTCCGGGAACTGCACGGGTGCACGTCGAGTCGGGCAAGGGCCGGTGGCGCCATCTCGCAGGGTCATCTCGCAGTAGCTATGTAAAGCAACTTTCATGTTTCAACTCATCGCTAAAGGGTGGCACTGTTATCGTATTTAGCTCGGTCTCGGTGGACGCCAGTGGCCCAGGTTTCAAGGGTGAGTTTCCCAACTGAGGGGTTTAGTAACGTTGGCCCGAGTCAACTTTACGACCGCGATCGCAATAAACATTACCTAAATGTCATTTTAGTTGTAGTCTGGCAGGTCCCATCTTGAAAGTTATTTGAAAATCTGAATCGCATTTGGCGTAAACGGTGTTTTATGTGCCGTCTGTCTGACAGGCGAATTAGAAAGCTCGAGCCACTCCAGTCAATCCGACACGGCGACACGCAGAGCGGACGCTACGCGCGTCGCCGAACCCGAAGTCACGTGTCACACTGTCGTCGCAGGATCGGTTGCGCTGGCTCGTAGCATTCGCTACGGTCAATCTTATTAACAGAGTAGAGCAGTCGTATGGCCCAGGCTGAATTGCGAATTTGCGGGTTAAAGATATGTCGCCCCTTGGATGGCTGACAAGCATCGCGCTGTTTTTAATATCCACAACACCACACAGATTTGTGTTGACTGCTTACGGTTCATCATCTTCATTTTCTCTGTCTGATCTTCTCATGTATAAAAGAAATTCTAAGCGGGGTATCTCGTAGCCGATTAAAAAACAAAGCCCCAATAGACGACGAACGTTTCTAAAGAGATTGGGGCATCCAAACACGCAGGACCGTCATTGTTTTGCGGCGCTCACTGAGTTAGCTTTTCGCACAAGAAAAATGCATTTCAAAAAAAGTTATACATCACCTACAAGGTGATCTATATCACATAATGTTTAGTGAGTGTGAACGTGACACAATCGCGTTTCAAAAACGTGAGCGGCGGTCATCTTTCATGGCCGGGGTTGGGCCTTTTCCTGTAACGAATAGACAAATTGATCAAACGATTCTTCATTACAAAATATACACGCACTCTGTGTCAGTCTTCTTGTACGAACTAATTTCCAAGCAAAAATATACCCTGACAAAATCTACTATGACACGCACCGTAAGTACTAAGCTGGTAAGTACTAAGCTCGTCATTCTTGTCCAGCTCGCTTGCACCTTTGCATTTAATTGCATTATAATCATGGTTAGCAAGTTCTTGAAGCCTGCGTTTTTATTGTACAATTGAGGGAGAGTGACTGCCACACTTGTTTGTTCGAAGTCCAAAATTCGTTTCAAGACCCCTTTGATAACAACGTAATTGTGACCACTGATAAACCAAAATTGCTCTGCTTTAAAGGTGCCTCCCCGCGATTAGGGAGGACTATTGAGGGGTTTTCCGTGACGCCCTTGCAATATGTCATGACAGTTCTCGAGTCATTGGACCTCTTAACCCACATTATAACTTTTGACTGGCGTCTGCCGAGTCAAGAGATCCAACGCGTCAAGAGAACCATTATTGGACCTTTTGACTCAATATGACCTTTTGACTCGTTGGATTTCTTGACCAGAAGCGGTTCCTCGGGGTCTGAGCGCGGCTTGCTGCTCTCTATATACTCCCCCCTCCCCCTCCTCCTCTCCTGCGAGATCAAAAAAGAAAGAGATAAAAAAGACAGCTTCCGTTTTGTCGGCTTTGTGCCATCATACGCACATTGGACAAGGACCTTGTTTCACGAAGGAAAACTCAGACTAAGAAAATATACTGAGAGATCGGTTTATGGCTGGAATTCGTCGTGGCAACAACTGAAAAGGAAAGAAAAATGTAAACAGTGCAACGCCCCTTTCCTTTTCTTTTGCGGCCATTTACTTAAATGGTTCTATTTTATGGCCCTTTGAGTATGTCCGCCTGACAACCCCTGACGTAGTCGATGACCATCGAATTGTGAATGTTCATGCACATATTATATCAAGAAACCGCTCAAGCCCGTCTGCACAAGAAATCAAGCTCGACCAAATGTTCATGCGTGCCGCAGCTGCCTATCGTGCAGGAGTGCTGTAATGGCGGCAACGCCCATGTTTTGACGGGGGCGCCTATTTGGGGGAAATTCTCTGCTTTGTTTTTATGTCATTTTGTTCATATTCCCCTAGGCTTTAGGCGTAAACAAAGGCTTCTGAGAGATGGAAAAGGAGTGAATGGTATTCTTACGCCCTGCAAGATCGACTAAGCAAACAGGGATGGTCTCGTTCGGCGAGCAAAATCAAATCAGGATGCTACACGATTGGAATCACGAAACTTTCTGAACAGCATGCGGAGGACAAAGGGCTAGCAACCTGCGAGCTGTAAAGAAAGAAGAAAAAATGTTAGTTTAAAAGTTCAAAGGAGCTCTTGTACAGCTTCGTGCCACAGCTTCGATCGCTTGGAGCACGGAAAAATCCACGTTGGAAAAAGGGCAATGGCACGCGAACGGAGAGAGGGAGTATATTGCCCGTTGTCGTCTGTAGAGACCGTGAACTGCCGCTGTTTTTTTTTTTTTAAACAAAATGAAAAATGGGAGGCAAAACATTGTTTTATCAAAAGTACAAAGAAGTGTTGCCTGAAATCGGCTAGCACACTTTTTAATTAACACATATTGCGTTTTATAGCTGGCACTTTTAATCGTTTTCGATTTCAATCTTCTGCAACGGAAAACATCACACCTATAGGCTTCGCCAACCTCCGGCTGGAACACGCGACCTCGCTGATTGGAAACGAGTCCAAGCCAAACATTGCCGCAACACTGGCTCCTGAGTTGTAGCCCGCGCTGGCCTGCGGTAGTAGGCGACAATTGGCGCGCGTAGCTGGGTCCCGAATAAAGTACCGCAGCTATCCACCTGATCTCACGACGTCACGTGTAGTGAACACATTTAAAATTCCCTCGATCATTCTAAATAAACGCGGGGACCTCGTACGTGCGTGTTTCGTGCATGCAAGGGATTCGGAATCACCCGAAGTATTTCGTAACCGAGCTTAAAGGTGTCCTGGGGAGGTTTCTGAGCTTCGCCTAAATATGGCGATAACTCACTGTGCGGGATATAAGCACCCTAGGAATCCATAAATCATAATGATGCGCAGCTTGTCTTTCTGGTAAAGAATGAATAAAAAATCTAACACACCGAAGTCATCTCCTGCGATGGTGTTCGGGCAGCCAGGGTGACACGTGAACAATGAAAAGGCGACATTTCGTTGACATTCAAACACTGTAATTGCAAAATGTGTACGCTTTTGTAGATGAAGAAAGCGAATAAGAGTAGTCGAAAAAATCTAGTTTTTTTGCGGGAGGGAACACAATACTGCAATAATCGTCAGAAAAAAAAAAGAAGCAAACTATTTACTTTTTTGTTATTGTGGAAGTGATGCGTTTGGTCATCAGCTTGCTGGGTTGAATCGTAGTCCGGGCCGTATGGGTAACGAGCAGCACGCATTCGAGATATCACTCCGCGGTTCCACCGATCGGAGGCGCGAGGATCCCTCGCTTGCTATTGGCTGACAGTGATCCTGGTTTCGGAACAGGTTCCTCAAATCGCCGGAGATGACATGGGTGTGTTGCGATCTTTGATTGCTTTTCTAATAGGAAAATCGACCACGTATCGTTTACAAATCATAACGCACGCATATGGCACGCACTATCTCCTGTTCGAGCTTTCCGGGTCTATCAGAATCATCAGGGCATGTTCAATATTTTTCAGCTTATTTTTTGGGGTTCTCATTGGCTATGCACTCCTCCACAATAATAAAAAAAAAAAGATCCGTTTTGTTTCGCAACTGATAAAATCAAACACAAGTAAAACAAGACAAAAAAAAACGCTTAGTGAATGATGTGGTCGGGATTCTTTCAAGTTATCAACATAAAAAGATCTGCACTGGAATGTCGGGACTCGTATATTGCGTACTCGAAGTTTGAGCTAAGTTTAGATTACACGTACGTTTAAGCATGTTAAAAAATTATTTTCTTTTACATTTATGAATAATAGATCGTGTTAATAACAACTCCACAAACGAGGTAATTCACGCACATAATTTATGGTGTGCGAGATTTCTTCCTCGAAGTTCTACCCACCTCTCATAAATGGCTTGATGCACATGCGACAGCATCAAACAGAGAACAACAAAGGGGCATTACTGGACGCCTGTCTCTCAAGATTCAGTTCAACACTAGATGCACCATGAAATTGAGATGCCGTCGGCAGATCTCCGCGCTACGGTTGCTTAAAAAAGTGGCTCGAGCAGTTAAAGAGACGGCGTCCCATCAATTCGCAAGAAATGCGAACGCTGAATAAGTAAGCAGGTCGCCGGCCGAAACGGATCAAACGGGGAGAGGCCACGTTTTTCTTTTCTCGCTGTGAAGGGTAATCTGATTTTGGCAGCAAACAAAATAAACCTATCTGAATTCAAATGTGTCCTCATTTGGTAGGGAATGAGAGCAAATACAACTATAGAGTTCGCAAATTAGCTTGCACTAGCACCGGACGACAGGAAATTTGAGCGAATTGATTTTGCTGCATTGCCGGAGGCTGACAAATGCCCATCATGTCTCTTAAGTCCTAGCTTATTGTTTCCTAAGTAAACTCCGCTTAAACAAAAGTCAACAAAATGGTTGCGTAACAAAGTCTACACGTTAGACTCATTCATGTCTGTACTGTATTTAATGCGCGGAAAGAGCAAAAAGGACCAAAGAAGAGGACTGTGGAAAGCTAGATGACGTTTCGCCTCCATAAAAAAAATATTACGTACACTGTTAGCAAAAATAACACGCCCAGGCATCTAAGCCGTTGTCCTATAGCGGACGCGTCAATGCATGGTCGTTTTACACGCAGCCATGTGGGCATATTCGTCTACACATCAGGTGCCGTGTGAACTTTGACACGATACACCGTGTCTGCCTTCCGCGAAACACGGCTGAGCATGTTCCTCATAAAACATGGCGGCCAGCAGCCGACAACAGGCGAGAGACGCGCCCAGCGAGCCGCGCACTGTTCCGCCGAAGTGAGAGCGGTGAGACCACGCAGGTCGCGCTTGCTTTCGTACCATGTCTTTTATGCGCCGTAAATACAGTCTCCAAGCGCTAGCCTCATACCTAGTAAAGCAAGGACGAGGTGACTAATGGAGGATGGCGCCGCCCCGATAGCAGCCCACCGTAGCCTCGGCCAAGGTTTCGCTCACGTTTACGCTCCGATATCCTGTACAACTTCCGTACGCGCACTCTTCCGTTGGCTTTTAAGCGGACGAAATTTGCACAAACTGCGCCGGTAACTTCGTTTATGCCGGTAGCGGCTGGTGGTCGGTTTCGATAAAAGACCTTAGCTTGTGCAAGAGCTTTTGGAACTTCTGGATGGCCCACAGGAGCCCCAGCGCTTCCTTCTCGATTTGATTGTACCGCTGTTCGGCAGTAGTCAGTGACCGCGGCCCAAAGGCAGCTGCTCAGCGTTCACCAGATGTTGCTCCTGCAGGAGGACGGCGCCCGGGCCGTACGAGCTGGTGCATGCAGAAACGGTTGCTAGATACTCTGGGTTCCATTGAGCCACGCAGGAGCTGGATGCCACCATCTTCTTTAGCGAGTCGAAGGCTGAAGCTTGACCAGTCCCCCAGGTCCAAATCATGTCCTTCTTTAGGACGAGCCTGATTGGCGCAGTGGGGGCGGACAAGCTCAGCATGAAATGTCCGATGTGGTTCAGCATTTCCAGGAGGCGCCGCACGTCTTGCACGTCTGTCGGAAATTGCATACCCGTGATGGCAGGGGACCTTGTCGGGGTCTGGTGCTATGCCGTTGGTACTCAACACCACACCAAGGAACTTGAGTTACGATAGCCCAGAGGCGGCACTTGGAGGCATTCAGCGTAACGCCCGCTTGCTGCAGTCTCTCGACTGCAACTTGAAGTCTGCTGTCGGGTTTAGACCGGTCTCTGCAATACACCAGGATGTCGTCTATCATGTGAAAGCATCATTTAATTCCCTCGAGAATCAGTGACATCGGGCTGTGGAACACCTCTGGGGCCTAAGTAATTCTGGATGGCAGGCAGCGATAATAGAATCGCGCGAGGGGTTCAATGAACGTCATGTGCTCCTGGCAGCTTTGGGAGAGGCGTACAGAGCGCGACACTGTTAGCGCGAACAAGCGATCGCCGGTTTTTCCAGTTTTCTCTTTGAAACCAAGGGATGTCATCCAAGCTATTATTGCTACGGAATGAGCTCATTCAGTTCTATAATGTAAGCAATAAAATTTCGTCCTCCCCAATACTATTTAGAAGTAAAATGCGAAAATGCGGCCATGTCGTGTTCTCGCTAACAGTGTCGCGATGTGTACCTGGTGAAACCCAGACATTGCGCCCGGTTTCGAGAAGACGGGAGCGCTTCCCAGCAACCCGAACGCCTGGCCGACGGTCGGCATCACATGCTGCTCCTGGTGCAGGCACGTAACCAGGGGGAGGGGGGAGGGGCATGGGCCCCCCCCCCCCCCGAAATCTTCCATTTTGCTGGAACCTCCTCTCCCCCCTCCCCCTCATACAGCATTTTGTCATAGGCGCACCCCCCCCCTCCCCCGAAACAAAATCCTGGCTACGTGCCTGTCTCGGTGGATGACCTAGTTAAGCTTGGTTAAGTCGACGCGCAGTCGATAGCCTTCCGCTGCCTCGGGAGCCCTACAAGGTCGTCACACCATGCCGTAAGAGTCTCGGCCCCCGACCACTGAGGAACGCCAATGTTTGAAGGCGAGGACACTTCTCCTGTCCGCAATATTTCAATGCTGTTCAGCCTTCTTTTCCGAGATCAACCGAAATTCGGCTAGCATGGCACGTGACAGGCGGTCGGCGGAGAAGACACGAGCTGACGCGAGACAGTGCGTGCCGAGCGTGGCTGGAGCTGGACAGGAACGACGGGGCCGGGCTGCCTGGCCTGGCCCATGGCGAACCCCGGAGCGGTCCACCAGCGAGGTTCGAAGTCCGGACCGGTGGAAACGGCGAGCCCTGGCCATCTAGCCTAAGCCACGACGATCCCGGGGTGGTTCCGCAGCGAGACGCAGGCAGCGATAGCCCGGGACAGCCAGCCTACGCAGCGCTTGCGTGGGAAAGGCGATCCGCAGGCCTGGACACGGACTCCGACTGTGAGCTCTGATCGACGGGCGACAACAAGGGTCGGCGTGCCTGGACTGCCTGCTCTCGACGACGGGCAACCGGGAGGTACAGTGAACCCATTCGCTGTCTTCTCGTGGTGTTATGTCCCTCCCTGGGTGACGAGCGGAGCGCATACCGATCGGGCGGCGATTACTAGTAGAACGAACCATAAAAGGAACCCCACAACCCATAGCGGACGTGCCGCGCACACAAATAAAATACGAATAGAAAGGTGTAACGATCTTACAATTTTTTTAATATATTTCTTAAATATCAGAAACCACATGTGAAGATTTCAGATTAGAAACTCAATCGAAGGCGAAATTGGAGGTTATCGCAGACGACAGTGGCAAGAAAACAGCAACAAAATTGCAGCCCTTAATATGTCCGGGCATAGCGTACCAGACGAACCGGCGGTGGTAAGCGACGAAGCGACGGAGAGAGAGTAAAACTAAGCCAAGCAAGGCAAAGCAAAGCACGCGATGGTTCGAAGGTCAAGTAAACAATTAAAATAGAGAAAAAAGCAAAAACAAAACATAAAAACAGGATGAAGAAAGAACGCGGCAGCGTTGAGTTCCATGAAACATAAAAAATAAAGTAGACTTTGAATAATGTAAGGAGTTGCAAGACGGTCCAACGGATGCCGGCCTTTAGCGTAGATGACGCAGAAGTCGTTAGTGGTCCCGGCGCTAACAGGAATTTGTGCACCGTGCATACCGTCACCGAAATCACCTTTATCTGCGTTACGACGCTTTCCTCTTTTTTTTTTTTTTGCACGTGCGAGAAGGTTTGCTTTTTTGTAACTCCGCTTATATTAATTTCAGTAATAGCGTCAAATTTGCATGTGCACAATCGACTTCTTTTAGAGCATACTGACATCGCATGTAACGTACGTGGTTCGAAATTGCTTTTGGCTTTTTCATCCGGAGACGATGGTAACGGGATTAGCCAGCTCGCCTATTTGGCAAAACGGTTATAAGCAAGACATTCATGAGAAATGGGAATTGCTACAACAAAACGAATTGATTGATAAGAACAGCAAAGTTGAAACAAAGCCAAGATCTGAAAGTTTTGGTACATCGCCCTTTTTCAAGAAACAGCGCGAAGGTACATTCGTGTTTTGCCTGCCTCACATAAGTTGTGACAGAGTGTTTTCTTCAGGAGGGCCCCAAAATTGCAACCTGAAAGCTGTAACATCATTCCCACGCGAAGAAAATGTCCGTCACACCTAGTTTTTAACATTCAAAGCACCGAATACCCGTGAAAACATTTTTTTTCATTGGTCACCTTACACGGAGATAGGCAAAACGAATGCGTTGCGGAGAATTCGTCTGCTAGCGAAGACTGCGAGCTCGCGAAGGGCGCTGCGATACATTTTTACCAGCGCTTCGCGGCAGTTGCCAGTATTGGCTTACATGGTATTTGGTTTAAGAAACGCCGGTCTTGACGTGCCCTATGCATCTTATTTTTGCTTTGCAGTCAATAGCATTACGGCATTAGCTAATCAGAATGCCAAAGAACGCGTCACGAGGGAGGAGGTATGAGCAAACTAAGCCACGTCTTGCGTTTTTCTATTTTTCTTAAGCTACCAAGAACTATAACCAGGCTTGAACGAAGAAGTTGCCTGAGAACAAGCAGTACTGCGGAAGATGTTTAAATACTTTGGCGTTAATTTGCAAAAAGTTGGGCCCTGGTTGTTTCCCAACACTCCCGAAAGCTAATTTTACGTATGCTATTCTTCGTTACGGAATATTTGTTCTTCTAAAAAAGCGGGCCACATTTTCTTTTGCACGTGCAGTTCATAGCTTGGTATTACTATATTAATAACCTGACGGCTGCTCGAAAGCATATACCCGCGTTTCCCGAACAAATTTTGTTCGCTCGATTATTGCTTTCCAGTTCGTTGGAAAAAGGGGTCGCGCCTCAACTGATGAGAGGCATTTGTTTTTTCACGAACTAATCAGCGTAACAACCTTCCGCCAGACGAGAAAAAAATCTCTTCTTTCGAAGGGCGTACTCTCGGGGAATGCAAACTAATAACAGTGTATTGTAAGGCTACACACTTCCGGCTTGCTAATACTGGCTCTTTCTAATAAAAAATAAAAGCAGTATCATAATTGCAAGTGAAAATATTCTGATTAAACTTTTGATCTCACGGTAATACTTGTAAGTTTTAAAAAAATGCGAAGGCTCATCAAGCTACCGGAGTACGTTGATTGAAAATTCTAGCACACGCTACGCGGGCAGGTAATTACAAGGCTTTAATTTTAATTCGAAGACTTCGCATCACCGTATAGGGTTACAGCCATCCGAGTATCTAGAGTCAAAGTATAATGTTATCCTTAAAATGTACGTATATGGACTTTGTGTATAGTCAGGAAAGTCTTCCCCCCGTTACTCAAAGATCCATCCAATTTAATTGACGCTATCTCGAAAGGGCCAACTTTAGGGAAGGTGTGCAGCCGCAGGCTTCCTGCAACTGCAAACCTTCCCTAAAAATAATTGCCTCAATTGGGTTATTGGGGTAAAGCAAATACTTTACTAGGGGAATATACGATCACTCCCCGAGATTACATAAAAAAGTCGTCAAGGAAGATCTGCGTAGACACGCGTGACGGCGGCAGCGGTACCGTCTTCGCATCCGCGACCCCGTCAACCGCACCGCCTTCTCTTGCGTCGCCAAATAAACCACTCCACCAGTGGTGGTTTATGGCGCGGCCGTCGTTCATTCTAATGCAAACGAGGAGGGTGTCTGGTATTCCCCTAGTGACGTATTTGACTAAAATGTCGCATTTTTTAAGTAAGAAGGCATTCTTCCACTATAAGAATAAAACAAATTGAATAGCATTATACTTTGTGAATGATCTTTATTTGTGCTTGAGCTTCGCCAACTGGTCAAAAAATAACACGATTCTGAACAGCAAATACTGCGGAAGTTTGCTGGGACAGCCTGACAAAAAAGGTCTTCCCATTATGTCACCGAACATTGTTGGCTGTCTGTCCGCCTTTTGTGAATAGGCCCCGTATGAAACTCTTAACAACATAAATGTATCCAATCCGTTGGTGCAGGGCACTTATCATCCTTCTGCACGTTGGCAAGAGTGGATATTTCGGAAACTTCGCTCCGTTCAGGATTTTGTGAAACTGTAGACTCGCTTTTAGCTCGAGCTTCTTACCTTGGATAACGCTTGGGCGTCTTGTGAGTCTTTAGCGTGCAGGGCGGCCAAAACAATACAAAAAACAACGAACGCGTGCTGGAGGCAGGACGTCTAAAAAAGACACCCTGTCGTTGTAATGTTGTCAGTAACTATATAGTGCTAACATTTAGGACATTAATATGCCGAAGCATTACGTGCTTCGAGTATGGGCTTAGGACGTGCCATGAAGACAGTAACCATCATATTGTCACGAATGACGAGGTGACAAACAAGGAATAACTGAGGAAACTGAAACGTTTAATGGGGGCGAACTTGTGCCCAAAAATAAAGAAGGAAACAAAAGATAACAGCATAGCGTCGCGGGCGTCGAAAGCGGCGAAGCAGCAGGATCGAACGCTGAGGCAGAAACTGACTCCGGCTTGCCACGCGGAGCCCCTTTTGTACCCGCGTGGGCTTCTGGAACATGCGGCGTAGAAGGTTCGGTGTGTGGAACATTCTAACCTCGAATCAGCAAGACGGTTCTTGAATTCACCAGAACATCACATTACAGCATTATCAAAAATCTGTAGACGCGGCCA
>JAZHYW010062890.1:0-10072 GCA_037355805.1 Ixodes ricinus
CGAGTTTTGCGGGAGGACACAATTCTAGGAAGAGACATCTCACCGAGACTCGTTTGCAGGTGCTTCAAAGAGGGGCCGCTAGTGCGTTCGCAATTGCGTTAAAAACGCCCATGTTTCACGATTGCCGTTATTAAATGTTATAGAAATGTCGCCTACAAAAGCTTCCTAAATTTTTTCTGATTTTTGAAACGTCATCGATCAAAGAAGGAGGAGAGTAGCCGGAGATTTAAACGCCCAAAATAAAGGCGCGCGCGCGCGCGGGTTTTTCGCGATGCGGTTTTTTTTTTTGCGTGTGAACATGACTACAACTTGCGTCCTTTTAGAGAATAAAAAAAATACGACCTTTGGGGTGTCAGTGCCCGCTAGCTTCCCCCGCGCGCGCGCCGCCGCCCTCGCTCTCTCTCTCTCTCGCTCACGCTCGCGCGTGCGCGTACGTGCGTGCGTGCGTGCGTGTCTGTGCGTGCGTGCGTGCGTGCGTGCGTGCGTGCATGCGAGCGTGGTTCATTTGATCCTTCCCGTCGTTTCTTGGTCGTCACCGCAGTCTCGGGTATTTTTTCTGCTTGATATTACGGCGACTTGCGTGGATACGCGGAACTCAAGTCCTGCTAGGGTTTGAGTGACGCATGTATAGCAACCAGCCAACGATGACACTGGTCGAGTTATCGATGAGACCTCTCTCTCTGACACTTGAAGATACATAAAGCTCGTGTTCAAATGTTTTCGCCACGGCTATTGTGGGACGTGTGGAGAGCGAGTCGACAGGTGAGGCAACGCTTATTCCCACGGGCTTTCTTGGTCATGTGGGACGCGAGTAAAGTGCTGCAGTCGGTTTTTGTTTTGTTTTGTTTTGCATTTTTCGGCGATGGAGTAACATCTTGTTCAAGTCGTTATTGGTGTGCGGTTGCGTCGACATTCCCGTAAACATGGGTGGTAATATTCTGGTTGTTTTCGCACATGGAAAGGTGAATTACAAGTTTGTGGGATTATACAAGAGGTGCGTTGTTTGTGCTGTATGTGTTTTTATTTATGCTAATGTTATTTTGTTGCCTTTACACGCTTTTATACTAAGTCTTGCCTTGTATTAAGGTAATAGTATTATTGTATTCAAAAGTAAGATATTTAGTTCTAAGGCAGCTACTGGAGCCCATAGGGAGAAGTAAGTTGGTTGAAGTGTAAATAGTACGGTTGGTACCCCTGCCACACGGAAAAAGTTAGCACATTTTCATTAAATGATCTGCGGGCTTAATCAGCTCGCGGTCTTGAGTGATTATACAAGCGTCGCAATGCTGTTTTGTGGACCCCGCCAATGTCGTTCGATCGAAGTTACGCATTACTTTTTTGCACCTGTAGCCCGGCGCATGATGCCGAATTCGGTGAACCTTTTGCGCGATAACATCGGTTACATGATCGTAAGTGACGCCTGTCTGTGCCGTGTCGCGTTGACAGGCGTCATATCCTGATTTTTAACTGCGATCTGTTTTGCTGTACCTTCAGTCACTGCGTGTCTCGCCATGTTGTCGAAAGTATTTCTGTAAAATATGCATTCCTACCGCAATGACTTGCCGTGAAAACTCAATGTTTTCTCTTATACGCCTACCTCGTACCATTTCATACCGATTATTTAGCAGTGTAATATTTTTGCCCGTGTAATAAAATGGTTTCGAGAACCCGCTTGCTGCTGTGCAGCTTTCATTTTAGCTCATAAGACACGTGTATGTGACTAAAAAGCGCGTTACTGTCGATCCACGCGCGTTGCCTTCGCCTCAGACGCCGCGCGCCCCGAGTGGCCTTCCTTCGCGACGTCACGAAGAAGAGCCCGCGGCCATTCTCTTCCAGGAGAGTGTTGCTACGCGGCTGATGTCATGCCTCTCTACTCTTTCTCTCCTCCTTGGTGCCGCCTATCATCCGTCACATGGCAGACAGCGTTGTTGGCCACTGGTTCTGGCAGTTGTGGTGGCAGGCTGCCATAAAAATAGCCGTGGGTGATATTTCGACGCTTGATTGAAATTGTTCGACGAAACATATTGTTGAAACCCTGCGTGAACAGTCGCCCGATCTTTGAGGACCCGGCGAAGGTTTCACCCGAAATCGCAGCACCGGGGAAAAGCAGCACAGCTCGCATCGAAAGTCGCATCGAAAAAAGCTTATCGAAAGCAGACGCCGGTACGGCTACGTCTGCGTCGTTGTCTGAGCTGCGCTGCTTTCCCCCGGTGCTGCGCTTTCGCTTTTCAGCCGGGTCCTGGAAGATGAGGCTACCGTTCACGCCGAGTTTCAAGAATCTTCTTCGTCGAACAACTGCAACCAAGCGCGAAGATATCTCCCGCGGTACAGTTAGCTGCTAGACCCACGGCTTCTTTTTATCGCGGGCTGTCGCCGCAGCGCAATCGCATCGCAAAAAGACGGGCGTCGCTTTTTTTCACGCGAGTGGTCGCTTTTTGAGATTGAAGGGATACTACAACGAAATTTCGGCGCTCATTTTTTGGTCTATATGTGTTCAAAAGAGCAGTATCACATGGAACATACCAATATCTTGTTAAAAAAGTCTCGAAAAGGAATTTTAAAACGAATTAAACGATTAGCAAAGAGCACCTGGTGGATGTCGCTAACGCCTCGTTTGTAATGCTCGTCTAGGAACCTTGACAGCTAGTGACGGAAGTCGTCTCGCCTCCGGCCACGACGAGAGAAGGGTGGAAGGAGGAAATCCCTCTTTCCGAGAATCCTTTTTGTGTGTCGCAGAAGTCGCTATTGTCCCCCTACAAGATTATAGAAGATTAACCCGTCACTCAAAATTCATACAAAAGCAGCCGCTTCGGTGGCTGGACCGACTAGGCCATCCTCTCGACGTCAGCCTCGCCGTAGCTTTGCCTGGCTTTGCTCGTTTGAGACGACTTACGTCACGATTGCGCTGGGCCTTCTCCGAGCGCTTGCCAGAGTGGGCCGTTTATAACGAAAAATACAGCCACCAGGATCAAAATACAAACGGGCGATTGTCATTTACGGATATTGTGGATCATATTCAACCTATTTTTGAACACGACGGGAATATTTCAAATTTCGTTGAAGTATCTTCACAGTTATCCTGCGACTGCTGCACATCGCCGGTGTGAACGCGCCTTTAGTGTTGTGCAGCAACCCTAATATACCTGATCCCACCGGCGGGGTCATCAGTTTGACGGTCTTGGTTCCGTAGTCCACGTTCTTCAGCGCAAGGACTGCAGTGGACAAACCTTTTAACAACAACGCAAGTCGCGACAAAAAAGCTCAGTGAGAGATCAAATCATTTCTGCTTTGTACAGACAATAAAGTCCTGTAATTTGGATTTAGATTGCGGGAGCTCTATTGTCTCGTTGAACTCACCTATTCTGACCCGCCAGGCACAAGAACTGAGGTGAAACGAGTACAGAATCGGCTGCAAAAAGAGCGAGTAAAAAGCTCAACACGGACGGATGCTTTGGAACATATTTTACGCAATTACCTTGGATGCCATTCTTGCAGCTGACAAGGTATACAAAGACCGCACGAACTTCGGACGAGTGCCAAAAGACAACGACCTGCAGCGACGCTGTCATCGCGCGACGCAGCAGAGCTTGGTTGCACTATCTCTCCACGGGGCGCGGTGCCATCAGGGCGGAGATGCGCTCCGGTAACAAACCGAAACTTAGAAACCCGTCGAATTTGTGCGGTTTTTCAGAAAGCCGTACAATACTTCGCGTGCCTTCTATAGTTCTGCAATTTGTTGATTTAGAGCAACAACGCATAAAGTTGGGCGAGTTGGTTATACATCATGATAAGGAAACAGCGCAAAAATAGACGAAGGACAGCGCCGTGTCTGTCATTACTTCTTCTCTGCCCCTCGTCTATTTTTGCGCTGTTCCTTATCGCTGTTGTTGATTTAGTGATTTTTGATGATGCTGAGCAATTTTCTAATCGAAATCATGCCCTTAAACGCAATATTAAAAAAGTGAATTACACAAAAATAATTAACAGCTTAATTATCCCGGACTTTAATAATTTTTCTACATGGGCCCTGGCCGGGACCAAAACGACACAAGCCTTTTTTTTGTGTTGTTGCGACGCGTAGTTTTCGCAATGTCGGATTTGTCCACCTTTCGAAACACCTGTACATATGAAAGGGAAAAGAAAAACACGTTATAGCACAAACGATACAGAAAACTTAAAACACTCGTTTTTCTTGTGTATGGCTGTCCAATCACTTCCCCGAATAACAGGGGTTTCCAAGGTACACACGGCTCGTCGATAATCCAGTGTTCCCATTATTTCCTCCAACTTATGAATTTCCCATTTATCCATTTTATATCCTGACAATAAAGGTCCGTCCACACACTCCTGGCGGTTTCTTACAACGTTGAGAGAAAAACCATTGGCCCGCTGGCGCAGCATCTGTTGGGTGGTCCAAGTCACCAGGCTCGATTTAAAATGGACCGTAAAAATGGACGCCTGCACGTCACAACCTAAACTCCTTGTCAAAGGTGTATTTCACAGGTTGGTTTTTCTTGTAAAATTACAAAGCGTAGTTCTCTTTCTGTAAAAAATAGGACAAGAAACTTGCCAGGGTCTACGGCGGGCAGTGACCCAGACGAGACAAGTCCAGTAGTGGGGCATGTGTGGCGTTCGTTTGGCATTTCTGATGCGCACCTTCTTGGGTGCTCATCAGCTCTTCGAGATCCAGCGGCATAGACTTTCCATTTTCCCGGGGGGGGGGGGGAGCAGGCTGAGATGTTCTCCAAGGGGGGGGGGATGCTACTGCGTGTTACTTTCGCCAGAACTGGAGATTGAAGCTAACGAAAGCACGCTGGGATTCCATTCCCCATGTATTTTGTCAATAAAGGCAACGTGGGCGTTATCTTGTTTACATGCCACTACTAGAAGCTCGTTACACGGCACGTAAACAGCGTCTCGGTAAGGATCATGACCCGGGCCCGGGGGGAAGGGGGGGGGGAGGGCTCTGCTTCCCCCCCCCCGAAGTCTACGCCTATGGAGGGATCGCTTCTCGCTCCTCCGGCGTGTCTGGCTGGCTGCACCGGTGGGCAGGCGGCGTTGAATGCCTCCAGTTCCTGAAGGAGATGTTGTTCCCTGCGATGGTCGTTTACGAAGCCAAGTCCACCTTGAAGCACTTGGCGTTATAAACGAGGCACCAGGCAAGCGTCGGCCATGGTCACGCCTGTCTCCCGGAGTATTTGCCCGCCGTCTTGGTGAGCACAGCTTCCAGAACTGCTTTAAGGGCGACAAGTCAACGAGTCCAAAACTTCTGTTTAGGCCAAGCTTGCAGGTCGAAATCAGAAGTCAAATTTGGGGGTCTTACGTGCCAAACCAACGAAGGGCATCTAGACACACCAGCGTGAGGGACTGAGGACTAGTCTCAACCACAAGGGATGTTTTGATGCGCGACCGTAACCTCGGTTTCCGCGCCTTCTCCGCGGTGAGCCTACGTCATGTAGGTGACATTCTTGCGGTCACTCGCTAGGTGCGCTGGCATCGGCCACCACGGTCGCCATCTTCGAGGTCTCTTTTTATTCAATGTAGGAGGGGATGGTATGACGTCACGAGGCAGCTTCCCGCAAGGCAACCTCTTCTGAAGCCGCCTCTCCCCCACCCTCCTCACGTTTTCCTGGAAACGGTATGAATCTCGGGACGAGACGGCCCACTCACGTGACTTTTTCTGGTACGTTCTAGTACAGGCGCTGTTATGGTGAGCCGTAGTATGTTTGATTTACGGAATAGGCAGGTCTCACTGAGCGTTCGACGCATGCGTGACGCCGCCATAACTTTAGTTCACGGGAGGCAGCCGGCAGTGCGCAGGGAGGCTCGGGCCGTCTCGTGCTCTACACGCGCAGAGCTCCAGCGAGGTTGTCGCACGCGCCCAAAGACTAAAGTTCCCTCGATGCATTGCGGCAGCGGTGGCGTGGTTAAACTGGCTGGTGAGATCGGTCTATAGGCAGTGAGCGCGGAAGCAGTGGGTGTCGGACTTGTAGCGTCTGCTTGTCGTTCTTTTGCCTTGTATTTATGGAGTAGGCAGTGAGCGCAGGCGGTGGGTGTCGGATTTGTAGCGTCTGCTTGTCATTCTTTTGCCTTGTATTTCTCGACCGCTACGGATAGAGCTTGAAATGTGGAATTTCAGAACTAAAGCTCTTCTTCCCGGTGCACCTACGTAGTTGGTAAATCTCTAGGAGGCTTCGTAATGTAAGTCGAGCGGCTCGCTCGAAGCAGCGTCTCAGCAGAGACTGTCTCAAAAAGCGCTGTCAAAGGTAGCGCTCAATCTTAAATCGCGTCTCACGCGCTCGCGCGCTCAACCTTGACAGTGCTTTCTTAAGTCCGTCTCAGCTGAGACGCTGCATTCAAACAAGCCGGCCCTGGGCCGGTTTGCTCCACTGCGGCCGCGGCTGCGGCTGCGGACAAGAAGGGATTTTTATGTCGCGTGACCAGGTTCATGGGGACAAGGAAGTACCTGGCGTCCCTGCCTAATGGCGGAGAAATCACGTACGCTTCAAGCACAAACCTAATTCCGCTCGCAGAAACTGACTGCGGGGACTTTCAACTGGAGTCCGATTAACCGCCCCTTTATACTGGAGGAGCGGCGGGTAAAGTTATGACCAGGGAGGGTAAATATGAGCCAAAATAAACAAAAAACCACGCGAGATAAAAGTGGTGGCAGTATATTTATATACCTCCGCCTGCGCCGGCGGCTCGCGCCTCCTGCTGTGGTCGAGAGGTTAGAGCGTCAGCACTTGACGTCGCGGCGTGAAAGTCCCAGGTTCAAATCGCGCTAGGATCTTCTTTTTTGTGTGTGTATTTTGCGCGTGTCTTATTTTGTTACTGTGATCCTTTTTTACGAATCATCCACTTGCACTACTGCACCTTACACGGTTAAACAGGCCCGGAATACGGAACCCGGGCGAGCCCGTGAGCCGGAACCCGTAGTGACGTCAGCGCTCCCCTCCGTACGGGCGGTGACGTAATTACGGCTTCCGCGCACCCGGGTAAGAGTTGGAAAAATTTTCAACTTTTTCCTTCCCGGGTTGTGACGTAGGTTTCCGTATTTTCTCCGCGGCCAATCAGCGCGGCGCGCTTCCTCCTCCGCCCTCACCTGCACACCGGCGTTCACGCGGTTCCGCGTGCGAATGCCTCAGATGCTCCGTGCTTGCTTGCGGGGATGATTACGACGGTGAACTTCTGTGCCCGTCTCCGACGCGAGGAGCTGCGAAGAGTGTCGCTGCCGCGAAGAGGGCTAAAGTTGCCGCTACGTTTGACGTACCCGAGAAAGCCTATAAATTAATTCAGCTAGTTCAGCGGTGCCCCTGGATCTACGACAGGTATCGTAGCGACCACAAGCACCAGGACAAGCGAAGGACCTCGATACTGCTTTTAATACTTTATTCACATGGTTTCGAAGACACGGGAGGTGGATGCAACCTGATGAAACGGCATCTTCAATGCAAATATGAGTGGCCTTCAGAAATGCCGTTTGTGAGAGGCAGGCAGTGGTTGGCTTGCTGGCTGCAAAGAGACCGGAAAAGAGTGGGATGCACTTAAAGGTTAAAATGGTGAACGACACCGGTACGCACTGTAGATGAGTTTTTAGGCAGTACTGTACGACCGCTAGCCTAGAATCTTTAACACCCGTCACGCAGTAGTGAAACACGAACGTCTGCTGCTACGATGCTCATCGAGATCGAAACGGGCCGGGGTGGGGATTGAACCCAAGATCCCTGGGTTCTGCAGCGCGAGCTTTCGTGCAGAATTCACTCACAAGCAGCTTGTAGCACACATCCTAGCTAGCACAAAGGACAAGGAAGCTAAGGGGCTTCCGTCATACATACACTCAAGGGAGCACAACATAGTAAACAGAAAGAGTGTGTCGTATCAGCTGCACATCTGCATACCATTGCTATGTTTTTATAGCACAGACGCAGTAAAATATGACAAGCGGGTGACTGTTACGAAGCTTCTCTCGTGATCCTGCCGCGTTAAAAATGATATAAACGTGGTTCCACTGCGGGAGCGCACGCTCCACGTGAGTATTCCTGTGAGCGACGCGCGGGCCCACGTGGAACGCCACTTGATATATAACATGAAAATAATCCAAAATAAAAAGCAGCACACCCTACCTGGCTCGTGACATTCGGAAGCACTCGAAGAAGTCCCGGCCGTCGGGATCTTCGTACATCAGTCTCACGATGGTGGCATACTCGCCGAGCATTTTCCGAGACTTCGAGAGCTCGCGGACGGCCTTTCGCTTCTTTTTCTTCACGCTCCGCAGGTACTGCTCACACGCAGCCGCGAGAAGTAGTCAGCCGACGCCAGTCGATAGTGCTTGCATATGTGACGTACCTCATCACACAAAGGTTCATAAGTGAGGCAAATCAAGCTTCGTAGTCGGGATCCTGCCGAGACGACGCCATCGCGAAAAACAAAGCGACGAAAACGAGGCACCAGTGCCACTCTAGAACGGAGCGCGAAGCGTGCCCAGCCAGCCCGGCGCCCGGCGTGCCCGGCATCGCCTGCCTCGCCCGCGACGCCTGACGACTCCGCCCGACGACAGCCGTTGATTGGTTGCCTGAGGGAGCCGCCGTGACGTCAGCTCCCGTATGCCGGGGCCCGTCCGCGCGCCGCTCAAACCAAACCGTGACGTCGGCACCCGTAAACGGACGCCGGACGTGATTACGTCACTACGGCTTCCGCCACACGGGCTGGCCGGGTTCCGTATTCCGGGTCTGTTTGAACCGCGCTTTACCCGTCCCACCTGTTCGATCGAAACACCGGGAAGAAAAAAACGATGAAGGCAAGTTAACGCGCTAATACAATCGTTTCATAATGTTCCGTAAAGGAACCAAGATAACAGCATCGGTATGACTTTCACACACACAGAGCCGAAACAAGCATCCTTTCCCCCTGCAACTACAATTTTATGTGTTTTTAAATATACAACGCTCTTGCTGGCGACTCTTTTCAATAGCGGGAGGCGCCTATTTAGTACTAATAAAAACTGCAGTTCTGACAATTAAAAGAAACTTCCACAAAATAAGCAAAAAGAAAAAAGGCTAGCAGCTGGTGATGCATTGATTGAGCGAAATCCTATACAGGCAGGGAAGCAAGTCAAACGTCTAGAAAGTCGTAAAATTGAAATGCAAGAGATCATATTTTTACATGCATGGAATGTGATAAAAGATATATTTTTACTCTTTACATTTTTGCTGTGGAAATAGTTTTGTAATGTTAACACATTACTTGTTGAATTTTAGTTAGAATAACAGACGATCACAACCGAATTCAAAAATGAATCAGCGTCGACATCACAAACCATATCTCTAACGCAAACACCTAAATGACTTTGGATCAACAAATGAAATTAATTAGAGCAGTTGGAAAACGGAAATAACAAATTCTAGAGAAATTCAACAGCACAGTTACCTCCCGAACGAAGAGAAGGCCATGGGAAGGTATTGTCAACTTTCCGCGTAGTGCACGGCAGATGCAGGAGGCGTGGCGGAAGTTGGTAAAGAAAGCCTGTATGTGCTCTTCCGAGGTCATGAACAACGAACTGCCGAGTCAGAACTACCCGCCAAATAATTTTATAAAGCTCATACGGCCTTGTCTACATTCTTAGTAAAAATGCAGCCAAATACAAGCAGAAAAAAAAACGTTTCTGGCGCGATTTGAATTCGGGACTTTCACGCCACGACGTCAAGTGCCGGCACTCTAACCTCTCGACCACAACAAAAGGCGCGAGCCGCCGGCGCTGGCGAAGATATATAAATATACTTCCACCGCGTTTATGTCGCGTGGTTTTTTGTCTTTCTTTTGGTTCATATTTACCCTCCCTGCCCGTAACTTTACCTGCCGCTCCTCCAGTATAAAGGGGCGGTCAATTGGACTCCAGTTGAAATTCCCTGCAGTCAGTTTCTGCGAGCGAAGTTAGGCTTTTGTGCTTGAAGCGATACGGATTTCTCCGCCATTAGGCAGGGACGCTAGGTACTTCCTTGTCCCCATGAAGCTGGTCACGTGACATAAAACTCCCTCTTGGCCGCAGCCGCAGCCGCGGCCGCGAGATGAG